>VZQC01004256.1:294848-349419 GCA_009823505.1 Rhizomys pruinosus
GTTGCGCTGTGTTATCTTCCAGGTTCTGATATTCTTTGTTTTCTGCTTCCTCCATTCTACTTCTGATCTTTTTCCCTTCTTTTTTTCTTGATTGGATTAATATTGTGATTTCCTTTTTTATTTATTTGATTTCTTTAGTATTTCCACTTGCTTTTGGAGCTTCTCAATTTCTTCTTGTAGCTCTTTGCTTCACTGGTTGGTTTTTTTTTTTTTTTTTTTTTTTTTTCTTTTTCCTTCTTCTTACTGTGAGTGTTCTTTCTTTTTTGTTTCCCTTTTTTGTTTTCTAGTTCTTTTGAGTTTGTCCATTCCTCTCTGCTCTAGGTCCTTCTCGAGTTTCATTCTCTCTCTATTCTCCGTTCTCCGACTTGTTCTTCATATTCTTTGATTTCTTTAAATATGCCTGCAATTGTTCCTCTAAGATCTGTGTCCTGGGACACCCCAAGGGATCCTATAGTAAGAATCTCCCACAGGGTTGGTAGAACTTGGTGTGGAATTATCTTGTACCTTTCCCCTGTTATCCCTTCATCATGTTCCTGGCATGTGGGTTTCCCTTTTTCCTGTATTCCAATGCAAATCCCAAATGCCTCTTTGGTGTGTTGAAGGCTTACTTTGCTTGCCTCCTTCAGATGCCTTTTTTTGTCTCCTTGTTTATGGAGTGTTTACTTGTCTAGGTTTCAGGCCCTCAATTTTGTTTGCATATTGGTAGTCTAACTTACTCCTCTGTGCTGGATATCTTTAGTGTCAACTTGACACACCTGGGTTGAGGGAGCCTCAATTGGGGAATTGGCCCATTGGATTGGCCTGTGGCCACATCTGTGGAGTATTGTCTTGATGGTTGAGCATGTGGGAGGGGCTCAGCCCACAATGAGTAGTGACACCTGGGCAGGTTGTTGTGTACCATATAAGAAAGGCATGGCGGCATTGGCCAGGGGAGCAAGCCAGTGAACACGCATTCCCACCAGAATGGCCTGTGCTTCAGCTCCTGCCTCCAGGTTCCAGCCCTGAGTTCCTGTCTTGGGCTCCCTAAGTGATGAACTGTGACCCAGGAGATGTAAGCTGAATAAACCCTTTCCTCCCCAAGTTGGTGCTGGTCAGAGTCTTTTGTCACAGCAATTGAAGACAAACTAGAATACTCCTCCCTTTCTGTTCAGAAGGTTCTCCAAAAAATCCACTTGGACACTCCATCAGCAATTCCAGTTGGGAGGGATACTCTGTGCTTCAGGTTGTCCTGGGAAATCACTGATCCAAGCTCTTTGTACTCACGTCTCACAGTGGCAACAGGCCACTGTTTTTACCAGCTAGCAGGGCGACTCTGCCCCCACAGCCACACAAGACAATGATTTAATTATCCATCAAAACAATGAGACAATTATCCAACAATCCAGTCATAGGACTTTCCAACAATCCACCTGGCTGAATCACCTGGCTCCTACCTGTGTTTCAGGTGGTCCTGGGAAATCCCTGATCTAAGATCTGTGGACTCAGATATATTTTTCACAGAGTTCCTGATTACACATAGCTTGTGCTCTGGTATTTCTGCCTGCTGTGTGTGTACCAACCACTGAGCTGAACACATGGATTTTTAATAATAATGTATCCTAAATCATGCTTAAATTTAATTTAAACTGTGATTTAACATTTGACTTAAAGTAACACCATTTATTATTTTTTTTACTTTTTTAAAAATTTTATTTATTTTTGTATGTGTATGAATGTACTGTCTGCATGTAGGTTTGTGCACCCATGTCATGCAATGCTGTGGAGGTCAGAAGAGGGTGTCAGATTCCCCTGGAACTTGATTTAAAGATGTTCTCAGCTTCCATGTGGGTGCTGGAGATCGAACCTGGGTCCTCTGTAAGAATGGTCAGTGCTCTTAACTAGTTGGCCATCTCTCCATCTCAACGCTGTCTTTTAATTTCAGCATTCTGGAGTGAAAAGCAGATGTATTGGGAGTTTAAGGTCCTCAGTGTCTCAGGAAACACACAAGCTCTGATAAATTGTTTTAAAATAATTATTAGTAAAAGCCTCTTTAACAGCATATATCAATATTTTGATTCAATTTAAAGAAAATTTTTGTAAAAAATGTTTTTTTGTTTCTCTTTAAGCCCACCATAAAACTGTGTGTATGTGTGAGTGAATGTGTGTTTCTATTTTTTTTTTTATAATTCTACAGATTTATGTCTAATTAGCAGTCAACTGTAAATAAAAATAAATTCAACTCTAAAGTCTGTTTTATACCTTTTGGTATAAACTCTTTTTAATTGGGTTTATATAAAATTTCAGTAGTATTAATTTCAGTCTAATTGAAATAAAAACTTTGTAAGTGACTTCATGTTTTTCTGTATTTTTCAAACAGCCCTTAAAAATGAGTCAAGATAAACAAGTTAGTCCAAGACCTCAAATGACTCTGACCTATCTAGTTTTTGACACTCTCCAACTTTGGACTCTATAAAAAGTGAGAGAAAGACAGTCAAGGATAATTCAGGGAAAGATTTATGGAGCAATTAGGAGTTATTAAATGAATATTAGGGAAATTCAAAGACAGACATTAGGGTTAGTTAATTGGAGCCAAATAGTTCAAAGGGGCCTCAGGAACTAGCATATGGATATCAGAGGTTTGTATATTATTAAAATACAAATTGTAATTGGATTAACTAACTCCACAACAAAATTGGAAAAATAATTTTGTGTGTTTCTCATTGAACAATAAATAATAATGTGACCTCTCTCTCTTACAGGTTAACTTGATAATATTTACATTATTATTGTTATTATTATTATTATTATTATTATTATTATTATTATTTTGAGACAAGGTCTCCCTATAGCCCCAGCTGGACCAGAACTCACTCTGTAGACCAGGTTGGCCTTGAACTCACAGAGATCCACCTGCCTTGGCCTCCCGAGTACTAGGATTAAAAGAGTGTGGAACCACACCTGGCTTAAAGATGGTTCTTAGCCCCCATGTGGGTGCTGGGAATCAAACCTGGGTTCTCTGTAAGAGCAGTTGGTGCTCTTAACCATTGAGCCATCCCTTCAGACCCACAATATTTACTTTATTATGTGTGTTTATGTATGTTTGTATGTATGTGCATGCACACATGTGTATGAGTGTGTGTACTTATGATCTAAATATATTTTTAATGTTAACAGCTATAAAACCAGTAAAAATCTGCTTCTGAGTTGGAATTTGGCCCTTTCTTCTCAGACGCAGGTTTATAATTAAACAACCAACACATAATTCAGTTCAACAAAGGTTATATGTTGATTGTGTAATAGAAATAAAAAAAAAAATTGGACATCTTAATGGGTATACACTGCCACCTACTGGTTGCACTGGTGGAGCCATTCGTGAAAGGTTCACTGCTTGACAAAGTTCCAGTGAGCTGACTCATCTGGTTGAAGTCTGCTCTCCAGCTGACCTTGGTTTTTAATAATTCTCCTTATCATATTAATTCTTATTTTTCTGGCCTGCTTGACTTTCATCTTTCTAGCAGTTAGGATACCTGCTTCTGCCTCAAGGAGTGGAACTGACCTTTTGTCTTTTCTAGAAATGAGTACTTTGTAAGAAATAATGGTGCTGTGTACACAAAAGTATGATACAGTAGTAATTAAGAACTCTACAGAAACTGTGTTATTCACAGAATGTCCAAGTAAAGAAAGGAATTTTGATTTCTTGGTCAGATTTAAACTAAAAAGAGGATTGTAGGGCAAAGTGAAACTAAGTCCAGTAAAAACAGTAGATTCAAGTGATCTGACTTAAAGATAACAGCCCATAGAAAATAAACTTAGCAAAAAGTGTTAAAAACAAAAACTGAGGAAAACAGAAACTTAGGAAAACAATGGCCAGAATAAACACAAGATATGAAGCTACACCAGCCACAAAATGACTTACATTGAACAAGGAACTAAAGTGAGAAAAATAAAGCTCTCTATTGTTAAAGCTTTAAAGCTCATTTTTTTTTACAATGTCCAGCACTATGTTACAACAAGCCATAAAGAATGGAATCCTCAGAGTTAAAAGTTAGTATTAACTTTGCTTTGCTGCAAAACTGTTAAACAGCTTAGCTGAATGGCTGTACTATTATTGTTTCAGGCTCTTGATGTCTCAACTAAATGATCATACCATTATTGATTGTTTTACTGTTTTTGATGTTAAGAATAATTTCAGGTGTGAATTTCTGGAAAATATTTATGGGAAGTTGAGTTATTTATTTATTTATTTTATCAAACCTCTAGCCATTTAAAGTTATTTTTTTCATCATTAGCTTAGATTTGCATAATCTGTATTAGTTTTAGGGCATATAAAAATTAACATTGGGGGCTGGAGCGATGGCCTAGCGGTTAAGAGCGCCGACCGCTCTTGCAGAGGACCCGGGTTCGATCCCCAGCACCCACATGGCGGCCGAGAGCCGTCTGAAACTCCAATTCCAGGAGAACTCCAGTTCCAGGGGAGTCCGACGCCCTCTTCTGACCTCCGCGGCGTTGCACGTCACGGGTGCACAGACTTGCATGCAGACAATACATTCATACACATACGGAAATAAATAAAAAAAAAAATTAAAAAAAAAAATTAACATTGGGACCTGAGCAGAGGAGACAAAAAAAGAGAAGAAAAGAAATTGGCAGAGTGGCAACCCTGAAAGGTCCCCTGCACAGGATCAGAGAAGGCAAACTCTCTGATCCTTAGGTCAGGAATTCGACAGTGTGGCAAATTGGAAAGGCCCTCTGCACAGGATCAGAGAAGGCAAATGTTCTCTGATCCTTAGGTCAGGAATTCGGCAGAGTGGCAAATTGGAAAGGCCCTCTGCACAGGATCAGAGAAGGCAAACGCTTTCTGATCCTTAGGTCAGGAATTCGGCAGAGTGGCAAATTGGAAAGGCCCTCTGCACAGGATCAGAGAAGGGAAAGGCTCTCTGATCCTTAGGTCAGGAATACGGCAGAGTGGCAAATTGGAAAGGCCTTTTGCACAGGATCAGAGAAGGCAAACACTCTCTGATCAAGAAGTTGGCAGAGTGAAGAACCCAAGAGGTCCTTTGCATAGGAGCAGGGAAGATAGATTCTCCTTAAGCCATGAAAAAGAAAGAGATTCTTGTGTCTTATTTAATTTCCTCACTGCCTTTGCGACCACCCACTTCAGGAACTGAACCTGCCAACACATGATACATTTCAACATGTGTTGATTATATATTAGAAATAAAAAAATATTGGACATCTTAATGGGTATACACTGCCACCTACTGGTTGCACTCCTTCAACACCTGAGACAAAGTTGCAAACAGGTTTTCATAGTGTTAAAGTGTTAATAGAAATTTGGGTCTTTGGGGATTTGGGCTTATTTTAAAAAAACTTATTTGTGGATCCATTATTTCCTTGCATGTGTAAGTTAAGCCCATCAGGCTTGATTGGTGTGTGCTAGGAGAAACATGGCTGGGGAGAACCAATCTGGTTCCAGCCTGTGAAGTCCAGTATCGGGTGCCATCAGCATCATAACTGGTGTGAGTAGTGAATCTGTCCCAGTGAAATTAGACTGATGTGTGTCAAACAAGTATCAGTCTGTGAGGTCCAGGAGTGGAATCAATAGGTCACTGCCTGGTGTAGGTGTCAGCTGCTAGTCAGTTAAATGGGGATGAATCAGATTGCAGACCTGGTAAGTTAGGGTAGAGGTGGACAGAGACTAATCAGATCACCAACCTATGGAATGGATTGTGAATGGGCGTAGGCTGAGTCTGGAGAGTTACCGACTCTCAGACAGGTGGGATAGCATGGCCACAAGGGAAATGTTCTGCTTCCCAGCTAAGGACCTGAGAGGGACAGTAGTCACTCAGTTTGTGCTGCAAAAGTGGCCATCTGGCACCTGCATTGAGGTGCCAGCTTCCCCAGGGAGGAAATTGCTGGCAGCAGCCTCCCTTAAGAAGACTGAGTTACATCTCTGTTAGGAGGAGTGTGTAACCACATCTGGAAATACAAATTGATATTAAAATTTGTTTTGCTTCTAATTTGTACTAGATTTCCAGTAACAACTTTGGGATTAAATGTATACAATGTTCTCTATATTTTTTTCTGTATTGTACAGTAGTACCTATGACATTTCTTTTGCTTACAATATATACAGGCCAATATAGAGACTGTTGAAATAGACTTAATGGACCTTTACACCTTGGATCCTGTCTGTAGGTATGTGTAATACAACTGGGTTTGGACATTTGTAGGTCAAAATATACAAATTTAAAAAACAAAAAGGGAGAGTGTTGACTATTGTCTCTGGGATACTGTTAGATAGAGAACTCTTCCAATGCTTTGATAAATGTTTTATTTGAAAACTTAAAGCTAACTATGTGAAGATTTTCATGTTCCCATAAGTAAAAACATCAGCTTAAATGACTGAAAAAGATATGGCATTGGATTGTACAGGATGGAACAATAAATACCAGCAGAGAAGCTGGCCCATCTAAACATCAAGAGGAAGAAAACTTCAGACTCCCTGAGTCACAGGCAGCAAACATCTATTGGGAAGCTAGTTAAAACAACTGTTTATACTGTACCCTAGTTTACCTTCCTGGTACTGATAAGTTTTGATAAAAAAACCTTTTAACTCTCTTTTTTTATAGAAAAGGAAAACAAATTATGATGGTAATGGAATTGTTTTTTACCTACAAATGAGCCAACAGCTATGGTAACAATTTCAGATATGGATATATAGCCACTTTCTTTAATTAAATAATGGGCATAAGAAGTGTAAAAGAAAATTTTATTCAGAAATAGACATTATTGCAAAATATTTATAGTTAAGCAAAATGTGTTAATAGGAGAAAATTTTGGTACCATCATTGGGTCATTCTGCTGAAGAGTGTTGGCTGGGGGCTGGTGATGCCCCAAAACAAAGGCTATTTGCCTACATGTTGGGATACACACAAGTGGGCATTAAGATCCTACTGTCAAAAACCTTATTTGAGAACAGAGATGACACAGAGACCACAATTGCAAGTAGGCCATAAATCTCTGAAATGCTGAATAGCATTACCAAAGGATACTGGAAAGAAAAAATATTGGACTCATTGAGTCGAGCAACACTCAACTACTCCACACCTGCCTGGAAGATCCATGAAGCCAGGGGCAGCCAAAAATATTAGTGAACCCCAAATCTAACTGGCTATTAACACACTCCATTGGAGGAATAACATATAGCTGGTATTAAAGTTTAAAAACCTCTAGTGACTAAGCAACAAAGAAAGCCATAGTTCCTAGACTAATATACCATCTAAATATTTGTATCTGTGCCCACAAGTAACTTGTCATGGTAATCAATGCCATTTAAATGCCTATACCTCTCACTGGTTGTGTTTTGTTAGTAGAATTAAAAAAGTGGACCCCTGCATGAACTGCCATCCTGTGGAAAGAAAAGCTTGGACAAAGCCAAAAGTCCAAAATGTCACTTAAAAATGGACCCAAAGCCTAGGGACCACTCATGGAAGAGGTGGGTGCATTAGAATGTAAGGGATCAGGAGATAGGTGAAATTCCTGAGATCTCAGCAAATATGGCCTAGACTCTTATATGAACAACATGCTTGTGCATGCAAGCCTCTCCAATTGGACTTTGGGGACCTTGAGTTGTTCAAAATTTGGGCATAGAGAGTTGCTAATTGGTTTTGCATGAATGTTACTTACATTCATTGCTTATGCTTGACAAATGGTTCTCTTCATGGTTGAGTTTTTGGATATTAATGGGTCTTAGCACAGAAAATAAAGATATTGAATATCTGAGAAGAGAACAAGAGCACTTGGAAATGGAGCTGGAGAAGGCAGAGATTGAACGTGCAACCTATGTGACAGAAGTCAGAGAGTTGAAGACACAGTGAAATGAAACACTCACCAAATTTAAAAATGAGCAAATTGAAAGAAAATTGGTAGCTGATGATTTACATAAGGCCCAATAGTCCCTGAATTTTATCAACTCAAAGATTTCAATAAAAGCTGCTGGAGACACTGCTGTTATTGAGAATAGTGATGTTTCCCCAGAAATGGAATCTCCTGAGAAAGAGACAGTGTCTACAAGTCTGAATCAGACTGTCACACAGCTACAACAGTTGCTGCAGGAAGTAAACCAGCAGCTCACAAGGGAGAAGTAATAACCAGGTTTGGGAAATGGATCACTTAAAGAATACCAAGTGGAAGCACTTGGGAAACTATTCATTGGAAGAGAACAGAAGGCATTGTATTATATTTTGCCACATTAAAGCCTTATTTATGTTTTCACCCTTTCTACTTTGTCAAACACTGAACAGATTTTTGTCTTTTCTAATCTTCGTTAGACTACTGATTTTAAAAGAAAAAAATTTTAAAAAGCCAACTCTGTAGATACCTCCAGAATTTAGTTTTATAATAAAACTGTTTGAATAATTAGACCTTTCCATTCGTAAAGATAAAATAAATGTAATCTTATACCTTATTTTGCTCAACTGGATAGTTACCTCAGGGGTTAAAAGCTCTGGCTGCTCTTGCAGAGGACATTCCTGGGTTTGATTCTCTGCACCCACGTTGTAACTAACAACCATCTGTAACTCCAGTTCCCGGGGATCTGAATTTCTCTTAGGATATCTGAAGGAATTGCACAGCACCAAAGGAACTTCCTACATGCAGGAAACTTACTAGCTCAAACACGCACGCACACATACACAAACACACACACACAAATAAGAGCTGCATGTGGTGGTGCACACACTTAATGCCAAATCTTGACCTTTTAAGACAGTATCTTCCTGTATTCTCAGTTGTCCTGGGACTGATTGGCCACTAACACAGAGATGCACATGTTCCTGCCTCCCACAATCTGTGCATATTTTTTGGTATTTTTGAGACTGGGTCTCCTTTTAGTCCCAGCCGGCCTGGAGTTCCATATGTAGACTAGGCTGGCTTTGAACTCACAAAGATCTGCCTGCCTCTGCCTCCCGAGTGCTGGGATTAAAGGCATTTCCCACCATGTGTGGCCTGAATTTTTTTTTTTTTAACTTTGTTTTTATTGTTGGTTGTTACTTCCTTTCTTTGGAGACATGTTTGTTTAGTGTTGCCTAGACTGACCTTGACCTGGCCATCCTCAGGCCTCAGTCTCAAATGCTGGCATACACCACTATGCCCTGAGGCCTTGCTTTGCTTTAAGACTGGATCTCACTTTGTGGCTCTTCTGGTTTGGAGCTCACCAAGTGAACCCTGTGGTGGGCAGCTGACTCACAGAGATCCACCTGCCTCTGCCTCCTTAGTGCTGGGATTCTATTTCTCTAATGTGTATGAGTATGCCTGCGTGGATATAAGTGCCCCCACATCTTGCAAACCCACAGAGGACAGGAGGGCAGTGGATCCATTGGAACTGGTGAGAAGGGTGATTGTTAACAGCCATGTGGGTTCTTGGAATGGAACCTGGGACTTCTGCATGAGCAGTCAGTGTGCTCAGCTCCTGGGTAATCTCTCTAACCTGGAGTGAGTCACAAATTCTTAACAATTTCCTTATTAATTTCTGGTGTGAGTATGTGTGTTATATACATTCTGGAGGTCAAACTCGGGTCACCAGGCTTGCAGTGCAATCTCCTTTGCCCACTGAGCCAACTCACCGGGCATAGTTTTGTCATTTTTTTTTAAATGCAGGGTTTCTCTATGTAGCTGTGGCTGGCCTGAAACTTCCTATGTAGACCAGACTGGCATTGTAGGCATAGAGATTGACCTACCTCTGCCTCACAAGTCCTGGGATATAACGTGTGTGCCATGTAACACTTCCTATTTTTCTTTTGGTCTTTTTGAGACAGGGTCTCCCTGTTGTAGTCCTAGCTGGCCTGGAACTCACGCTATGTAGAGCAGGGTGGTCTTGAACTCCCCAAATCTGTCTCCCTTTGCCTCCCCAGTATTGGGATTAAAGGCATGTGGTATCAAGCCTGGCTCCTTGGGGCACAGGCTGGCCTCAAAGTGGTGGGAGTCCTTCTTGGGATTATAGGTGTGTCCACTGTTCTTGGTCTTGTCTTCCATGTGCACCTTCTGTACTCATACTCAGTACTCCTCTCTGCTCACGTTTGTCTCCTTCCACTGCCTTCTCCCATTTTATGTGTAGGCCAGAGGATGAAAATTTCTTTCTTTCTTTTTTAAAATAACATTTTTATTGTTCCTTTGACAATTTCATGCCATGTATTTTGATTATATTCAGAACCCCTCCCCTTCCCCTCTCATATTCACCAGCACATCTTGAACTGTGCCACCTGCCACTCTTTGTCCATTATTTTTTCAAACTCCTACTGAGTCTGATTATTTGCCATATGCTCTTGGGTGTGGGATAATCTCCTGGAGTATGGTCAACCCACCCAGCATCAGATACTTAAAGACATCTGACTGTCCCTCTCCCAGAAGCCATGAATTGCCAATAATTCCTCACCCAGGAGTGGGGTTTCATGTCCACCTCTCCATTCCATGCTTGGCTTTTGATTGCTTCTGCTAGGATGTTCCAAAATGTGGTTTGGGAAAAATCTCACCTCACTCTGTTGTTAAGAACAGGGAGAGGAAGGGACTGGATGCCACTGGCACCTCCAGAAAGGAATTTGAGCAATAATTGGCACAGTCGAGCAGGATATAATAAAACCGAGAATGAGTTTGGGAAGAGTAATGATGTTTCCTCTGATGTGAGGAAGGAGAGCAGCGAGTGAAGGGACTTTGGGTGAAGGGACAGTGTGGGCAGAGGAAACTTTGGCACTGTGGGCTGTCCCCATAGGCCTGGCAGGGTAGTGGCAGCAGCATGGGTCAGGCAGCAGAGAGTGAGACGAGTAACCAGGGTGAGCCTAGTTCAGTGGAAGATGTCATTCCTTTTGTAGGTGGTATAGAGTGGCATGCTCTGTTGTGTGGTGGGGTCAGCCACTTGAGTATGGAGATGCTTTGAGATCAGTAGAATGTGTAGAACAAACTTTGTAAGTCCTGAGAACAATGCATTTAGGGCAGTAATTACTGTAAGGGGATGCAGAGGGAGCCTAGCCACTGATTAATGTAAAAAGAGATCTGACCCAGGCAGAGGCAGTAGCTCAGAAGGAGACTAAAGGCATAAAAGAGGAATTAAAGCAAGGAAGGACTAAGTGGCTGGCCTCTTCAGTATTGGCCTTTGACTTTCCAGTAAATTGCATGAAAGAAAAAATGAGATAGAGGTATTAGCCTGCTGTTTTTGTTTGTTTTTTGTTTTTTATGGATAGGGGGTCAGAAGGGGAAGAGAGCCCAGATTAGATTAATAATACAAGTCTCATCCTGGGACCCCAAACCCTGGAAACTGTGGGAGAAGGAGGAGAGTGATGAGGAAGGGAGTAACTTAGGACAAGTACAAGATGGCTCTCAGGTTAGACCTTTAATAGAAAGAAAGGAAAATCCATGTTTCAACATGCTGGTGGTGGACTTAGCAATGATCAGATGTGGTAAATTATAACAATCAGAGGATGCTCAGCACTGGAGCTGTTGGAACTAGGGAAGACTTTCACACAAACAACGAAGGAGTCCCTCATCACCTGGCTTGTGAGGATATGGGACATGGGAGCAGATGATATGAGCTTAAGTGCTGCAGAGACACCAAAGCTGAACCACATAAGTACCCATACCTCCTTGGGGGGCTGCATAACCTGAAGCAGTGAAGAGGGAATCAGTCCCTGATGGACTGGCTTATACAAGCCATTAGAGCTACTTTTTCATCCTCAGTGGAGGCTGCCATGGATATGAGGGGCTGGAGGACCACAGAGGAGAGGCAGGCACTACTGAGAGAGCTAGGTATGAGGAGACAATGTATGGTGCCCATTTCACTGGACCAGGGAGGTCTATGTTTACCAGAGGGTTAAGGAAAAACAGATTAATAGAGGACCTTGAGATCGGTGTGGAGCTTTCATGGCTCTGCTTAGTCCCTTAGTGGGGCAGAATCTTTATAAACTAGGAGATGCCAGCATTGCTGGCCAACACCTTTCATCGTAGCTCTTGGGATTCAGAGGCAGATGAATCTCTGTGTGCTCAAGGCCAGCCTGGACTACATAGAGAGTTTCAGGACAGCTGGGGCTGCAGGGAGACCCTGTCTCAGAAAACAAGTACAAAACAAGCAAAACGAAAAATAAAGTATGAGATGTTTTTACATATTTAAGTGACTTAGACAAGTATATAGAGTGTGTCTGTAAAAGGGGAGAACAACCTAAAGGAGATATCAAAAATGACAAAGCAGAGAAGTCTGCTTGGATTACTTGAAGGAAAAATTGATAAAATCCAAACTGTTTCCACCCACAGGTTAGGTTATTATAGCAGTCTGTGCTTGTGTACCTGCTCCTGTTTCCTTCTACTTGGGTTTTGACAGTAGGATTACCACTGAAATGGTCCAGCTGTCAATTGAAAAGAGACAGTAAGAAGACTTGAGAGTTCAGTGTCTCACCACAACGGGAAAAAGATGGTCCTACAACTCTTCCCTCTCTAAGGCTCAGGAACGCTTGTGGAAAAGAATTGCAGGAAGTGTGCAAGAACTGGAGGAAGGTCTGGAGTGTGGCACAGACTTGTCCTGTGCCTGGCTAGCTATCCTAGAAGGCTCTAGACAGATGCCTTCTACTCAGGTTTAGTTCACCAGGTTGCTCAGATCATCACAGACAAAAGTGACTCTTAATGCTCTGCAGGAAGGGAGGGGCAGAGAGAGAGAGTTAGTCCTGCCTTTCAACCAACCAGTTGTCCTGAGTTGGATGTTGGGGTGGGACTAAGGGAGCGAGCAGAGGAAGCCAGAGAGAGCTAGGTCCTTTGACATTTTGTGTGGCTGCTGAGACCTAGAATTTGCTGTTTGGCCTTAGTAGGGGACCTGTCCTCCCCCTTCTGTAAGTAACCCCCCTCACATTGCTCTGTTAGGAAACCCAAACTGTGGTTTGGGGAAATGGAATCTTGCTTTGTTGTCAGGGACTGAATGAGGAGGAAGCTGGGTGCTGCTCATGCCTCCCAGAAGATCTCAGCAGCAGCCGGTCAGACACTGAGGCTGCGTGTGTATCTCAACCCATTTTTCAGGACATTTTCAAAGACCAAGAACAAATGAAGAAACAAAATATATGCACCATAGTCATTGAAAAATTTGATGTAGGTCATTTTTTTTTAAACTGTAATTAGGAGACTTACAAACAGGTGACACCATCTAAAGTCCTGTTTGAAATGGATTTTATTTCATCAAGTTTAAATTTATTTCTTAAATGAGAGAAAATGAAGAGCAAACTTATGGTCTCTGTTACAAAAGTTATACATATTGAAACCAAGTGACATCATTTTCAGATGGAGACATGAAATGCAATGAGTGCCTTACTTAGCATTCCTGCCTGGCCTTGTAGTAATCGGCCCAGCACAGTCAGAGTCGGCTCCCTTCTTCCTTGCTCCAGTGCAATCTATCCAACCAATAGTGTTTCCTGAGCGATGTCTATTTTTTTTTGTAATTCTGGGAGTGAGCTGCTTACTCCAGGTCTAGATGGGGATGAAGATTGTCAGCCTTCCTCTTCAACTGAAGGAATTCAGTGTGAAGATGAAACTCAGGCATGGAAAATGGCAGAACACAGGTCAGAAGAACTAGCACTCTTGTCCTGTGTTCAGCATCTGATCATCTCTAGAGTTTGTCCTGATAGAACTAATATATTTCCATTCTAAAAAGATTTTACTTTAATTACTTATGTATGTGTATATGTAGAAGGTATGTGCATGTGTGTGCAGGTGCCTGTGGAGGCCAAAGGCACAAGATATCTCTGGAACTGAGTTATAGAAGGTTGTAAGCTGCCCATTTAGATCCTCAGGGAGAGTAGTATGCACTTTTTACAAAATTTATTTTATTTTATGGGTATGAATGTTTTGCCTGCCTGTATGTATGTAAGTGCACCTGTTTTGTACAAAGCTGGCAGAGGTAAAAAGAAGGTATTGGATCTCCTGGAACTGGAGTTACAAATGATTGTCAGTTGCCATGTGAGTGCTGGGAATTGACCCAGTTCCTCTGCGGGAGCAGCCATTGCTCTTAAGCACTGAGCCATCTCTCAAGCCCCCATTGTCTTCATTTATGAGCCACAAAGATGAACTTATTTTTTTATTTTTTATTTATTTTTTTAATTTATTTTTATTTATTTATTTTTTAACTGAAAAAATTTTTTATCTAAATGTAATTTAGGAGGTTCACAAAACATGTGCAAGTGACAAAACAACCATCATGACATTGGTAAGCATTTTTTTTTCTTTTTTAATTAGTTGTTTATTTTTAAGGGATTCTACAATATAATAACACAGTTGTTTGCAGATAACATTGATGTTACTCAGTTTGCCATACAATTAGGTAATTGGTGCATTTTGCAAGTATCTATGTCCAAAATTTGAACAACCCAAGGTTCCCATAGTCCAGTTGGAGAAGCTTGTATGCACAGGCATGTTGATCAATTAGGATTCCAGACTATATTGCTGTAGTCTCATGATTCACCCCTATCTCTCCACAGCCCTTACATTCTACCATGCCTCCTCTTCTGCAGTTTGTTCCCTGGGCTTTGGGAAAGGGGCACAAGTGGGTGAGAAGAAAACAGTCTACTTTCTTTGGAGTTGTCATTTTGGACTCTAGTCTGTTCAGGTTGTTTCCCTTCATGGGTTGACAGCTTTTCCAGTGATACCTTTTTAGTCATACTAACAAAGCACAAGCAATTGGATGTACAGGCATTTAAGCAGTACTAATTATTATGTCAAGCTAAGCTGTGAGCATAGACACAGATGCTTGGATGGTATGCTAATCCGCAAACTGTGGTTTCTCTATAAAGGGTGACAAGTTCTTATTGTGGCTTATAACATCTCCTAACCACTAAAGGACATAAGCTTGTGGCATCTGCTGTGAGTTATTCCTCCAAGGAGAGAGCTAATAGCCAATTAGATTTGGGATATATATATATTTGGCTGCCACTGTTGCACAGTATCTCCAGGCTATTGAGGTGTAGCTGATACTGACGGAGGAGTCTTGCTTGTCTCAGGGAGACCAATATTTTGCTGTATTGCTTTAGTGGCCTTTGGTAATGCACTCTGGCATTTCAGAGGCCAGAGACGCTAGCAAGTGATGTCTCATAACATTTTTTCATGGTCACACCAGGTCTTTGACAACAGGGACTTACTGCCTTTCTCCTTCCATATATCCCACTTATAGGAAAAAGGCCTTTATAATTTGGGGAGGCAGGAGCCACACAGATGAACTTTGACTTACTACTGACAGGATTCTTCCTGACACAGTGGGCGAAGGTACAAAGGTATTTTGATTTGTAGAGGAATTAGGAATATAAGTGGTGAGCTGCCATTTTCGGATATATGAAGCAGAAGGAACGGTCATGCACAGAGCTTTGAGGAGCTGCATGTCAGATTACAGGGTGTGGGAACCCAGATGGGGGTTGAAAAAGCCTGTACAGGGGATGTGTTAGGAAGCAGATGCAGATGAAATCCAGGTTTATTTTTCTTCATAATACTATTACTTGACATTATGTCATAATCACACATTTTTTTATTTTCTTCATAAAGTATAAACTTGATGGTGTCATAGATTTTCCTTGATTAACTTATTCACTATTCTAGTACGTAGAATGATGTTTGGTTCATAATAAAGCCATACAAATATTGGCACATACGATTGAAAGAATTACTATCTGAATACACTTAGAAGGCAGATCAGAGTAGACAATAACAACAGAGGGTTGATACAACCTACCCAAACTCTTACCTCTTCAATAAATGATATTTAGCTTGATTATCTCAAATGAGATCACACAGTTTTTTCTTGATCAAAAGCAATGAGGAAGAAAGGTTTATTCTAATTCAGAACCATAATTTAGAGTCCATCACTATGGAGAAGTCTAGGCAGAAACTTGAAGCAACACCCACAGTCGAAGAGGGGAGGGGGAAGAAATGCATGTGTGTTTAGTCTTCATCTGGCTTTCTCTATCCTGTACAGTCCAGGGCCCAAACCCAGGGAATGGAGTCGCGTGCTTTCCAGTTGAGTCTTCCCAAACAGTGAAGCCAAACAGGACGGGACCCACAGACCAACCTGATAGAAAGTTCCTCACCGAGACTCTTTTCCCCAGGTGACTCTAAATTGAATCAAGGTGACTCAACTGTCAGCATAGAATTCATCCAGGACTGTGGAGTGACTCCATGCCTACGCTTAGCAAACATCTGGCATTGGCAAGCACTGCATTATTGATGGGCAATGTTACAAGGTTGTTATGGAAGAGGGTGGGTTGTGAGAAAGCCTTGTTTACTCAAGAGAGCTGGGGTGACAGCTAGAATCACTTGGTCCCAGCTCTGTAAGGAAGTGGTTGGTTAAACTGATAGGAAAGTTGTAAGTGAAGTAAAGCAGTCCAGTGCTGAGAGCTTGGTCATGGAATTCTTTGACAGCAAAGTTGTTTGATTTTAATGAAGAAAAAAAATGTAAGTTTCAGTAGACAAAGTACAAAAAGCTACCTTCCTTTATGTAAAATAAGTAATGATGAATCAAAATAAAGATCTAAGTAAAATCTGAATGTATTCCAGACTCACTCCATATGAGTATGTGGAACCAGTTTCTGGTTCTGTGAGTCTGAGTAACAGCCAGATCTGGGGAGGAAATGTACTTCTGATGGCTGACTACAGTGACACAGAACCACACTGTCTTCTAAATACCTGAACTTGTAGCCATAGCTGAAAGCAGATCCTGTCCTTAATCCGAGAACCCTGTACTGACAATGAACACTGGCTACTGCAGACGCATCGCCGTCCAAGTTGAAGAAAATAAGGGACAGATGTGGGCCCCAAACAAGTCACTTATAGCATGGTCCCCTCTGCACTATCGGTTAATGATAGATTCTGGGAGAGGGGGAAAACTGCCTTCAGTTGTGGACCTTGAGCAGAGCCCATTTACTACAATGGGTAACTCCTAACCCAACATCACACAGATGGGTGTCACCCTGTTAATATTGGTGAAGCACAGAGGAAAAAGACATCAACAAGAGCGAGTTTTGTGAGGTGGGTTGACTGGGGTGGTAGGGATGTGGGGGAGGAGAATGGTCAGTATGCAAAGTACACATTTGTGAAATTGTAAAGAGAAATAAAAAGAAGAGGCTAACAAGCCCAGGATAACTCTCAGCATTTCTGGACACTCATTCCCCCACTGCTGCTGCTGAACTTGAGGAAATCTGATCTTAGGGCTTACTTGAAAGATGAATAGAGGGAGCAGAGGAAGGCCCAATTTCTACCTGCCTTAAGAGCCTAAATGAAAAGCAGTGGAAAGAATTTCTAAAGCTGGCTGTCAGTTCTAAGCTCTTTGAGACGGCTAGAGAAGGTTTAAACAATGGGCGCCTGTTGTAGTGCTTATTTTTACTGGCAAAAGTCTCTCATTGCTTCACGTTTACTTTTCAAAGACCCTGGAGTCCCAGAGTAACAGCTCTCAAGTAACAATCTGGTGTCTGTCTTGGTTTCCAGCCTCCTTCCCCCTTTGTGTCTTTATCCTCTTATTTTTCTTAGGTCCCTCTCCTTCCTAGCCCCTTTTCATTTAGTTCACACCTATTTCTTTCCACTTTATAGAAGTTCTCAGTTAACTATAAAAAGTGTCTCTCTCACCAGATGTCTTTGATGACAGAGTCTGTTTGTGTCACTGGGGACCTTCTTCCAGGGTGGTCATTGTGACTCTACTACAGCATACTCATTTTAGGGTGGAGGTCTCTGTGAAGGAACTTAGTGAAAGCCATCTCTTGAAACTGCTGGAAAGCATGAGTTGCTCTGTCTGGTTTCTGACAGTGTTATAGATAGAATTCCTTGTGATTATATAGACCTACTTCAAATTCCTATCATTGGTGAGGGTTGAAGGATGCATTATTTTCCTCTCTATCCCTTGCTCTGCTACGTTCTATGAGTCTTAGGTGCAGAGGTTCTGTAGATGTGTCCCCCAGGACTGGGCATCTCGAAGACATATATTCTCAGTGTCTGACCAGTTGTGGAACTCTTCAGTAGCCTCCATCTGTTGCAAAATGAAACTTCCTTTATGAGTGGTGCACAGTGTGTGTCTATAAGTACAAGGATCCATGTTTAGGTTATGGTAAGGAACCTCATTTGTCTGGAGATATGATAGAGCTAGTTTTCTCTAGGATCTGTGTCTTCTCCAGCCATGTGGATTTGGCTGTGTTTACAGTGGCTCCCATCAGTGAACTCCCACTGAGAGGGCTTTGGGTATAATTAGGTAGCTGTAGATTACCACCCCCACCTGGATAATGTGACTCTACTGCACAGATAGGGGTAGCTTTCTATGTCTGTTGTTATTATTGTTAGTTTTCAGGGTTGGGTTAAACCATTGATTGATCTTCTACCTTAGCAGTTTTCCCATTATTATCTAGGATTATAAGAGCTAAACTTCAGGTAGGAGGCTTCCAGGTCAGTTCCTGCTCCACTGCTCCAAGTCCCGAATCCCACCAGCATCAGATGAGTGCTCCCCTTTCTCAACATCCTTGCCACCATCTGGGGATGTTCAGTCTCTTGATCTTAGCCAGTCTGACTGGGTTAAGATGCAATCTTAAAGTGGTTTTGATCTGCATGTGTATAATTACTAAGGATGTTGACCACTTTTTAAGGTATGTCTTAGCCATTTTTATTTTTTTGTTTGAGACTCTCTGTTCAGGCCTATAGCCCTTCTTTTTATTGGGTCATTTATTTTCTTAATTCTTTTTTTATTTGAGTTCTTTGTATATTCTGTTGGATGTGTCACTGGAAAAGATTTCCTCCCACTCAGTGGGAATTTCTCTTCCCTTTTTTGGTTGTTTCTTTTGCTGTACGGAAGTTTGCAGTTTACCAGGGTCCCACTTATTGTCAAAGGCCTTTTCTGTATCTACTGAGAGGTTTACATCCTTATGTCTGAGCAGCAAATGTCTGATTTAGAAGACCCGTCCTACACTTATATCTTGGAGGGTACTACCTATATTTTCTTCTAGGAGTTTCAGAGTTTAAGGTTTTTTATTGAGGTCTTTGATCCACTTGGAGTTGAATTTTGTGCAGGGTGAGATATTAGTTTCCAGTTTAATTATTTTGCAGGTAAATATCCAGTTTTGCCAGCACCATTTGTTGAAGACCCTATCTTTCTTCCAGTAAGGGTTCTTAGTAAATTTGTCCAGTATCAGGTGGCAGAAATTGCATGAAGTTATGTTTGGGTCTTCTATTGTGTTCCATCTACTTACATGTCTATTTTTACATGTACTAGTACCATGTGGTCTTTTTTTTTAATTTTTTAAATTTTATTTATTTTTATATGTGTATGAGTGTACTGTCTGCATGTAGGTTTGTGCACCCGTGTTGTGCAATGCCGCAGAGGTCAGAAGAGGGTCTTGGATTCCCCTGGAACTGGAATTCTCCTGGAATTGGAGTTATGGATGGTTCTTAGATGCCATGTGAGTGCTGGGGATCGAATCCAGGTCCTCTGGAAGAGCAGTCAGTTCTCTTAACCGCTAGGCTATCTCTCCAGCCCCCATGTGGTTTTTAAGACTATAGCACTGCAATATAATCTGGGATCTGGTATGTTGATTCCCCCCAGAGTTGTTCTTTAACTTTGGCTATTGGAGTATTTTGTGATTCTATCTGAATTTTAAGATGATTTTTTTCTAACTCTATGAAGAATGTTATGGATATTTTGATTGGAATTGCATTGAATCTATAGATTACTTTTGGTGAGTTGGTCATTTCAGCCTATTGGCTCTACCAGTCCATGAGCATGGTAGGTCCTTCCAACTTCTGGTGTCTTCTATCTCTTCTTTAAATATTAGAAATTTTTATTGTAGAGATCATTAATATCTTTGGTTAGGTTTATTCATAAATATTTTATTTTATTATTATTATTTTTTTATTTTTTTTAAATTTATTTTTTTATTGTTAAGGGATTCTACAATATAATGACACAGTTGTTTGCAGATAACATTGATGTTACTCAGTATGTCATACAATTAGGTAATTGGTGCATTTTGCAAGTATCTATGTCCAAATTTTGAACAACCCAAGGTTCCCATAGACCAGTTGGAGAAGCTTGTATGCACAGGCATGTTGATCAATCAGGAGTCCAGACTATATTCCTGTAGTCTCATGATTCACCCCTATCTCTCCACAGCCCTTACAATCTACCACGCCTCCTCTTCCGCAGTTTGTTCCCTGGGCTTTGGGAAAGGGGCACAAGTGGGTGAGAAGAAAACAGTCTAATTTCTTTGGAGTTGTCATTTTGGACTCCAGTCTGTTCAGGTTGTTTCCCTTCATGGGTTGACAGCTTTCCCAGTGATACCCTTTTTAGTCATACTAACAAAGCACAAGCTATTGGATGTACAGGCATTTAAGCAGTACCAATTATTATGTCAAGCTAAGCTGTGAGCATAGACACAGATGCTTGGATGGTATGCTAATCCGCAAACTGTGGTTTCTCTATAAAGGGTGACAAGTTCTTATTGTGGCTTATAACATCTCCTAACCACTAGAGGACATAAGCTTGTGGCATCCGCTGTGAGTTATTCCTCCAAGGAGAGAGCTAATAGCCAAATAGATTTGGGATATATAGAGACACTTGGCTGCCACTGTTGCACAGTATCTCCAGGCTGTTGAGGTGTAGCTGATATTGACGGAGGAGTCTTGCTTGTCTCAGGGAGACCAATATTTTGCTGTATTGCTTTAGTGGCCTTTGGTAATGCTCTCTGGCATTTCAGAGGTCAGTAAATATTTTATTTTTTTGGAGGTGATTGTGAGGCGATGGTTTCCTTGAAATTTTTTTCTGATTGCTTCTTGTTGGTATATAGAAATTCTAAATGATTTTTGTAAGTATATTTTGTAACTTGCCACTTTACTGAAAGTGTCACTCAATTCTAACAGTTTTCTAGTTGAATTTTTGTATCTCTTATGTATAATATATTATCTTCAAATAGAGATAATTTGATCTCTTCATTTCCAATTAGTATTACATTAATTTCCTTCTCTTCTCTTAATGCTCTTGTAAGAGTTTCAAGCACTATAACTGAAAAGAAGTGGAGATAGTGTACAACCCTGTCTGGTTCCTTGTTTTAGTGGGAATGCTTCTAGTTTTTCTCCATTTAGAATGATGTTTGTTATGGGTTTGTTTTATACAGCTTTAATTATGTTGAGGTATGTTCCCTCCTGACCAATTTCTTCTAGGACTGTTAACATATGTTGAATTGTGTCAAAGGCCTTTTCTGGATCTATTGAGATGACCATACCTTTATATCTTTAAGTCCATTTATACATTTTTATGACATTTATTGACAGGTATATTGAACCCTCCCTGCCTCTCTGGAATAAATCTGACTTCATCACCGTGGATGATCTTTTAGATATCCATCTATATGAAGTTTGTATTTTGTTGAGTATATTTGCATCTATGTTCATTAAGGATTGAGTCTATAGCCTTTTGTTCTTGTTGTATCTTTACCTGGTTTTGGTTACAGAGTAATAGTGGCTTCATAGAAGGATTTTAGGGGGCTGGAGAGATGGCTCAGTGGTTAAGAGCACTGACTGCTCTTGCAGAGGACCGGAGTTTGATTCCTAGCACCCACATGGTGGCTAATAACCATCTTTAAGGCAGCCGGGCATGGTGGCACATGCCTTTAATCCCAGCACTCAGGAGGCAGAGGCAGGTGGATCTCTGTGAGTTCAAGGCCAGCCTGTTCTACAGAACGAGTTCCAGGCCAGCTGGGGCTATAGGGAGTCCCTGTCTCAAAAAAAGAGTTTGGGAGTTCTCCCTCTGTTTCTATTCTTTTGAATAATTTCAGCAGTATTGGTTGTAGATAGACCTTCTTTGAATGCCCAGTAGAATTCTCCTGTGAATCTATTTGGGCCTTGTATTATTCTTTCAATTTCCTTTATTGTTATGTGTCTCTTTTTTTTCAACATTCAAATGTTTTATTTTTAGTGTTTTAAACATTTTAATACAACAAAGATATAAAATAATATATTAGTTAAATCCGGATTTAATTTAGAATCAAGGTATTTAGTTTATATAACACGGTGCTTCAAGGTATGGGTACCACAGGAACTTTCATATCTTTAAGCAATACTAGTCTCTCCATGGACAGGGAGACTTTTAGGTAGAGTTCTCAAAATAAAACATGCCTAGTTTAGCCCAAACTAACTCCTTTCCCCATTGAGTATAAGTTTTTACTTCCTTCATTCCACATCAGGAATATTTCATTGTCCTAAGAAGTCATGGCTTCTTCAAATAAAACATTATTAAATGTTTCTAAGATGACATTTTATTGGATATTACTATCAGTTAACTTTGTGTAATTCTTCAGACAATCCAGTAGCCCAGATACAAACAGATTTGAAACAACAATGAAAAGACACAGAGCTCCTTCTCCTGTCAAAGTTTATATGTTAAGACATGGAATATACAGAATAAAGGCCTTTTGTTAATATTTGGTAGAGGGTATCCTAAAAAGAAACCGTGACAGCTGAAGAAATCATCTAAAAGATTTCATAGATGTTTGTACTGAACTGCATATAATGTAATTCATCACATCAGTTATTAGAAATCAGAGGCCCTGAGCTGGGGTCATGTGACAGGAGGACCAGCACTGCTTGCACACTCACTGTACTGGGGTCATGTGACAGGAGGACCAGCACTGCTTGCACACTCATTGAAGTGGGGTGGTCTGACCAGGAGGACCAGTCCTGCTTGCACACTCACTGAACTGGGGTCATGTGACAGGAGGACCAGCACTGCTTGCACACTCACTGAACTGGGGTGGTCTGACCAGGAGGACCAGCCCTGCTTGCACACTCACTGAACTGGGGTGGTCTGACCAGGAGGACCAGCCCTGCTTGCACACTCACTGAACTGGGGTCATGTGGTTGGTGTGACCACGAGGACCAGCACTGCTTGCACACTCACTGAACTGGAGTCATGTGACAGGAGGACCAGCACTGCTTGCACACTCACTGAACTGGGGTGATGTGACAGGAGGACCAGCACTGCTTGCACACTCACTGTACTGGGGTCATGTGACAGGAGGACCAGCACTGCTTGCACACTCACTGAATTGGGTTGGTGTGACCAGGAGGACCAGCACTGCTTTCACACTCACTGAACTGGAGTCATGTGACAGGAGGACCAGCACTGCTTGCACACTCACTGAACTGGGGTCATGTGACAGAAGGACCAGCCCTGCTTGCACACTCACTGAACTGGAGTCATGTGACAGGAGGACCAGTGCTGCTTGCACAGTCACTGAGCTGGGGTGGTGTGACAGGAGCACAAGCACTGCTTGCACATTCATTTTAGTCATTCAAAGCTATTCTAGGTAGAAGAAACAAAGGAAACCAATTCAACTCTTTCTCTTCTCTCATTCACCACGGTGTTCTGACCTCTGAAGGTGTTAACAAGCTCCAGCTGCAGAGGTACAGGGGTAATTCAGGATAAGCTTTAAAAAAATCAACTGTCTAAACTGTCAAAGTTGGCATTAAAATTGACATGCTTCGGTGGCATTGGAACTGTCTAAACAAACCAGTCCTGTCTAAGAAAACACATGAATCTGAAAAGAGCTTTCTTGTCCCAAAAGCCTGAATATCTTAAAGAATTGACAAATACTGACACTATCACAACTTCCAGTACTGGATAATGCTAGTTTAGAAAAGACTATCAAATAATTAAGTGCATTAAACCAGAGAGCTAAAATCAAGCACATTCATTAAGCATTTGGGTCTAGGATCTTCCAATGATAAAGCTGCTTTCTTTTGCTGAGTACAGTCAAAACAAGTCTAGGCTATGAACTCAACTTGGTATGAACTAAACTTTTCAGATCAATGTTCCTAAGACAGACTATTGCTTAGAAGGATTTGGCTTCTCCCTTCCCCATTTATAAATTATAGTGTTTGGGGAATCTTGGTCACAGTACATAGGCAGTGCAGAGTGTCGTGCAATGCTCCAGACGCCAGAAGAGGGCGTCGGATTCCCCTGGAACTGGAGTTAAAGACAGTTCTCAGCTGCCATGTGGGTGCTGGGGATCGAACCTGGGTCTTCTGCAAGAGGAGTTGGTGCTCTTAACCGCTAGGCCATTTCTCCATCCCCAGGTCTTTTAAAAAATTTTTTTATTGATGTTTTATGTATTTCAGACATCACCCTTCAGTTCAGTCCCACCCTACCCCACCCCTCTCCCTTACCCCACCCCACCCCAGATCATGCATTATGCCATAACTGTCCTGCATCTTTCTCTCAGTCTTTTTTATGATTAGGAATTCACATTTTCCTCCATCAATTTTATATTACTCTAAAACATGGATACATACTCACCACCCATATACAGTAATTACAGAGTCTGAAAATAATTGGTGGGTAGATTCTAGAGTCCGTTGAGAGATTCATATTATAACAACATAATTGCTTTCAGATAAACAGAAATAGAACAATAATGTTATTGAGATTGCCTTTCATCTGGGGGATTTGGTGCTAGCATCCACAAGTGAGGGAAACCATTCTCCAATTGTCTTTCTGGGACTGTGTTACTTCACTCAGCATAATGGCTTCCAGCTCCATCCATTTACCTGCAAAGTTCATAATGCTATCTTTATTTACCATTGAATAGTACTCCATTGTATAGATGTACCACATTTTTGTCATCCACTCTTCTATTGAGGGGCATTTGGGTTGGTTCTAGCTCTTGACTATTGTGAAGAGGGCTGCAATAAACATGGATGTGCGTATATCTTTGCAGTAGGATGAGTCTTTGGGGTATATACCCAGGAGCGGTATGACTGGGTCAAGTGGTAGGCACATTTGGAGTCTTTTAAGGGTTTTCCACACTGCTTTCCATAGTGGTTGTACAAGTTTACATTCCTACCAGCAGTGAATGAGTGTTCCCCTTTCCCCACAACCTCTCCAATATCTGTTGTCTTTTGTTTTCTTGATCTTAGCCAGCTGTATTGGAGTCAGATGATATGTGAGAGTGGTTTTTAATTTGCATTTCCTTAATTATTAATGATGTTGAACACTTTTTAAAATAAATTTATTTATTTTTTTATGTGTATGAATGTACTGTCTGCATGTGGGTTTGTGCACCCATGTAGTGCAATGCCAAGAGGTCAGAAGAGGGTGTTGGATTCCCCTGGAACTGGAGTTAAAGATGGTTCTCAGCTGCCATGTGGGTGCTGGGGATTAAACACAGGTCCTCTGCAAGAGCAGTCAATGCTCTTAACTGACAGGCCATCTCTCCAGCCCTGTTGAACACTTTTTAAAGATGTTTCTCAGCCATCTTCAATTCCTCACTAGTGAAGTCTCTGTTTAACTCTTTACTCCATCTTTTGAGTAGGCCACTTGTCTTCTTACTTCTTTGTTTTTTGAGTAGTTTATATATTCTTGATGTTAATGCTCTGTCAGATGCATCACTGGTAAAGATTTCCTCCCACTCTCTGGGTGTTCTCTTCACCTCCTTGATTGTTTCTTTTGCTGTACAGAAGCTTTTGAGTTCTATGAGGTCCCATTTGTTGACTGTTGACCTTACTTCCTGGGGTTGCTTTAGTTATTTGGGGTCTTTTGTTTTTCCATATGAATATAAGGACTTTTTTTGTCCAAGTCTGTGAAGAATCTCATAAGGATTTTGACTGGGATTCAAAATCCCAATTCCAAACAAAATCCCTATGGGTCTCTTTTAAGCTGTTGATCTCTTCTTGGTTTAACATTGGTGGTGTCCATGATGTTAGAAATTCATCCATTTCTTTTAGATTTTCAAATTTAATGGAGCATAGATTTTAAAAGTATTCCCTTTCAATATTTTGTAGTTTTCTTGGTGTCAGTTGTGATGTCTGTTGGTGTCCTTTCCTCTCTGGTTTGTTTATTTGGAGTTGTCCTTTCCTTCTTCTAGATAACTGGGTTAAGGTCTGTCTATCTTGCTTAAACTTTCAAAAAACCAGCTCTTGGATTCATTGATTTTTTTTTTTTGGCATTGTTTCTTTTTTTCTAATTAATTATTTTCTGCTCTGACTTCTATTATTTCTTCTAGACTATTAGGTTTGGAGTTTGCTTGTTTTTTTCCTTTTTGAAGTCTTGAATTGTGCTGTTAAGTCTTTTACATATGCTCTTTCTAAGTTTTTATTATAGGTACTAAGAGATAGAAGATTCTCTTTGAGTACTACTTTTAAAGTCTTAGAGACTCTAAATTGGATTGAGAAATGATGTATGATGTATGAAAAAGTTTAATATTAATAAAAATACATTAAAAATAAAGGGTCCCAGAAATTTTGTTGTGTTGTATTTTTAATTTAATCTGGATCCAAGAATACTTTTATTTCTCTCTTGATTTCTGCTTTGATCCATTCATCATTCACAAATTTGTGTGTTCATAAGAACGTCTTTTGCTGTTGATTATCAGCTTAATTGAACTGTAGACTGATGGCATGCCTGGAATTATTTCAATTTTTTGTATTTCTTAAGTTTTTTTTTTTTTTTTGTGTGTGTGTGTGTGTGTGTGTGTCCCAGAATGTGGTCAATTTTAGAAAACCTTACATGGGCTGCTGAGTAGAAAGTGTATTGTTTGGTGCTTGTGTCGAATAGTCTGTAGATATCTGTTAAATCCCTTTCAGGTCAGATGTCATTTAATTTAGATGTTTCTCTGTTTATTCTATGTCAAGTAGACTTTCATGTTAAAGGTAGTTGGGTATTGAAGTCATCTACTATTCATGAATTGGGGGTTCATCTCTGTTTTATTGTCTGTAGGAACCTCCTCCCGGCCAGCCGGAGGGGTTCCATGTCCTGACTGAGGAGCAGGTGAATAGGCCACAGAGTCAACACCACAGACCTTGGGAGTCATGTGAAAAGCAGGGAAATTACAAGCTCTTGCAGACTGGTTTAATCAGGGAAAAATAGGGATATATATGTGATCATCTTCTACTTCTTCTGCAAACATATCAGACCACCAACTCAGCTGTTGCCATAGTTAGCTTCTGAGCACAGGTTAAATCTGTTCAGTAGGTGAGGCAGTAAGCACGCTGCTGCACAGGTGTGTAGCACTCCACAATTGTCTTGGAGTACTCTTTTTATGAAAATGGGTGCTACAGAGTTTGGTGCATGTATATTATTTTAATGTTTTTGATCAATTTTTACTTTGATTAGAATAAAGTGAAACACTTTATATCTCCTGTTTAGTTTAAATTTTAAGTCTATTTTTGTCAGAAGTTAGAATTGCAACATCTGCATGCTTCTTAGAGCCATTTGCTTGGAATATTTTTTCCATACTTCCACTCTAGGTAATGTCTATCCTTGAAGGTTTAATGAGTTTCTTGAAGACAACAAAAAGATGGGTTTCTTTCTTCAGCCATTCCACTAGACTGTATCTTTTGACAGGGGAGTTGAGGCCATTGATATTTAGTGTTATTGTTAAAAGATGTGTATTGGATGCTGTCATTTTAATTTATTTGTGTTTGTGTCCGTATTTTGTGTTTCTGTTGTTATACATTTCTTTGTTTCCTTTCTGTAGACTTTTGGGTCCTTTAGATTGCTTTGACTATTTTCTGTATTGCTGTTTTTGTGGAGATGAATTTTTCTAGCCTATTCATGTCTCAAAATTTTTCTATTCCCCTCAACCATGTTAGATAGTTTTGCTGGATGACATGTTTGGGGGTGCCATCCATATTCATTTAAAACCAGGGATACATTGGTCAAGGCTCTTCTGGCTTTCATAGTTTTTATTGAAAAGTCAGCTGTGATTATGATGGATTTTCCTTTATATGGAACTGTTTATTTTCCTCCAGCAGCTTTCAGTACCCTTCTTTTGTTTTGTGCATTTAATATTTTTACTATGATATTCTGTAGAGAGTTTGTGCTTTGGTCCTGTCTAGTTGATGCTCTATGTGCTTCTTGAATCTCAATAGTTAAGTCTTTCCTTAATTTAGGGGAGTTTTCTTCTATAATTCTGTTGAAGATCTGTCCAATGTCATTGGCCTGTATGCCTATAATTTGTAGATTTGGTGATTTCACGTTGTCCCACATTTCCAGAGTTTTTGAAATTTTACTTACTCTTTACCCTAACCCTGAACATTGTCATCCAGTCCTGATATTCTGTTTTCTGTTTTATTTATTCTGCTTATGGGGCTTTCTGCTGTTGTTTCCAATAGGCCTATCAAACCCATGTAAATTTCTGTTTGGGTTTTCTTCACCATTTATCTCTCCTTTGTGAAATCCTTTTTGTAGTCATGATTTTCTTTTTATTTCATTAAGTTCCCATCACAAGCTTTCCCCTTTCCTCTTTGAGTTTTTTTTTTTTAATTTTTTGTCTGTGTTTTCCTTAAGTTCTTTGATCATGTTTATGTTGTTCTGTTAAAATTCTGTCTCCTGGAGTTCTTTAGGGTGATTTTCATTATAGTGTACCTCTGTAGGATCAGTGTGTTTTGTTAGGGACATATTCTCTTTGTTTTCATATTATTTGTGTTTTGGGCTGCCTTTCGGCAATGTGGATATTTTGGTTGGTTGTGTGTCCAGGAGAAACTTCTACTATACTCTTATTTAATTAATACTGGTTCTGTTTATATTGTTTGTGTAGCGTGGTTGCTTTTCTTCAAGATTGGGAACTGGATTGGTGTGTATTTCAGGTTCTTGCAAGTTAGTAGACTGGTCTTAGTGGGTGGTGGGACAGGGTGGTAGGTAGGCTGGTCAGGTTAGTAGGGATGGATGGTCTATGTCAGACAGATCAGGAGCCAGTAGAGTCTATGCTAGGGAGTTTAACTAGGGTGGGCTAGGAATGTGGTTCAGAGATAGATCTGAGTCAGAGGAATTGGATCCACCTGTGTCCTGGGCTGGAGGGGGGGGGAGGGGGCTGGTTGGGAGTGGTTGAGGAGAATGGACAAGAGACCTATTGGGAGGGATCTGACTTACCAGAGTCCTGGCTGGACAAGTCAGGCAGGCTGGTCAGGAGCCAGGGGAAATGGAGGGTGGGCATCGCACCTGGGGAGGGACTTAGGAGTCTGTGCTAGATTGTTTAGCTACTCTGTGTTTGGAAAGTAGTCCAGAGACCTGAGGCAGAAGAACTGTAGGCTGCCTGGTCCAAGGCTGGCAGGGACAGCGTGGGTGTGGGCCAAAGGAAGTCCTCAGTTCTATATTTAGCAAGAAATCATGGATGAAAGTGGAAGATGCCAGATGGGAGGCACAAGTGTGCTTTGGCTTTCTGTTAATAAAGCTCTCTTGTTTCCCCATGCCTTTCTTGATACACATTTTATATTCAACAAGATTTGTGGTGGATTTGTTTTAACTTTGCCATTATCTGAACCAAATAGCTCCTTTTTCTGTTTATCAGAAGGGAAGTTCTTATGACATCTGTCACCATGTCTGGGGCTTGTGTGAGGCTCAGTTTACTCTGAATGTTTACTGACATTTCCGATATCAGTATTGCTGAGTTTGGGTCAGAGCAAAGTAATATCTGGTCTTGTAGATTTAAATCCTGTTTTGGTTACATGTCAAATAGAAGGTGCATTTAAGAACCTTGAAATAATTTTCAACTTATTTGCTTTTAGATTTGAAGCATACTTCGAAAATGTTTCTTGGCCTTTTAAAGAAAGTGTTTAGGTTTTAGAAAATCATGATGAATGAGAAGTATAGTCTTTTTCTTAGGTTTCAGAACTCAGGTTTCTTTCTTTTTTGTGTGTGTGATTTGCGTGTGTGTGTGTGTGTGTGTGTGTGTGTGTGTGTGTGTGACTGCAAACTCATGAGCCGAGGCTGGAGGACAACCTTGGGCATTGGACTTCATCTTCTACCCAATTTGAGACAGGGTATCTGTTGTTTGCTGCTCTACAAACCAAGCTACATGGCCCCTGGCCTCAGGGGGGATGCTTCTGTTTCCAGCTCTCACCTTGCTATATAATGCTGGAATTACAGAATCTGTGCTGCTATTTTACACGGGTTCTGGGGATTCAAACCCAGATCTTTATGCTTGTAGTACTTTACCCAGTGAGCCATCCCCCTAAGCCGGAACTCACAGTTTTCTAAATTTGCTGCCCCATTCCTCTTCAGTTTCAGACAAATTTCAGATGATAGTTATAAAGTCAGAAGAACTTAATAAGAACTATGCAAAGAGCTCCTTCGCCAAGTTTTGAGTGAATGTTGTCCTGTTTGTGTAGTCTAGCATTGAAATAATCAAGTTAATTTTTTGAAATTCCAGTTTAAAATGGTTGGCTTGTGCTGTGTATTTACTATCCTCCAAGGAATGGGTTCTCGATCATTGCTGTAGTTCTGTGATGTAAAAATTCTCAGTTTATGCTGAGGTGGGTTGAATTTCTTATGGTGAGTTGACTTCCAAACCACTTGGTTCCTGGCATCTGTCTTGGCCGCCTGCAGTGACAATTCCCTTTCCTGTTTGGGCTTCTGCTTTCTGTCACTTTCAGTGTGAGATCCCAGTGCTTGATGCACCAAGGCTTGGATAGGAATGTGAGGATGGAGAGTGGGATTCACATGGTAACATCTCCATATGTTTCTTTTTCCCCTTGAATGGGTGCCCAGGGCTTTGGTTTGCCATGCGAATCTGGCTTAGTTCCTGCTCATCTGAGATAAAACATTTCCTCCAACTGGCTTTTTACAACACTTTGCTGCATCTCCAAACTCCCATCAAAACAAGTCAACAAACTTAATTAGCCACACTTTCCTCAAGTCCTCTAACAAAGACAATAGTGACTACATTGTCCAGTAGTGTGGTGTTTACTTAAATTCTCTCTGGGTGTGGGAGAACATACCACAGTGCCAAACTTCCTGGAACCTTACTCATTTCCCTCACTTCTCCTGCATTTCTCTCTTTCTCCACAAACTGTCCCCATGCAGCTTCTGGAGGGCATCCTCCCACCTCCCCCACCATAGCATATCTTCCTGTCAGCTGGAGACATCTTCATTCACCAAAGTGAAGAACAGAAATTCAGAGCTTGTCTAGCAAGTTCTTTGAGGAATTTGGTATATTCTGCTCTGGAGAAATGGCCAAATGAAAAATAAAATACTGAGATGATTCAGAGGGAAGCAAGTCTCACAAAGTTGCCCATGATTCAGTCTGTGTGCGTGTGTGTGTGTGTGTGTGTGTGTGTGTGTGTGTGTATTAATATGTGTTCTACAGAATATACATACCACACGTGCTATTTCATTGCCTTTCATTTTTTACATAATAATCAACAGTTTCTCCTTTAGGATACTTCTACTGTTTTAACATTTAAAAAAATACTTCTGAGAATTTCTTTTTCTGTTGTCGTTTTGTTTAAGTGATCTTGTTTCCTTTTTTTCTTTTCTTTTTTCAAAGCCAATTTTTTATTGAAGCTCTGTGCATTTCATACAAAATTACAAATCAATTTTAGACCTGTATCCCCTTTTCTGCCCCCGACCCCACCAGCGGTCATGCATTCTGCCAGAAATATTTTTCATCTTTTTTGCAGTCTCTCTCAAAATTCTTGATGCAAAAGTTTACTGTTTCGAGCAGAAGTTCACCGTTTCAGTCAGTTCTTTGATGGAATCTTTCTGTTGTTGTTGTTGTTGTTGTTGTTGTTATTCCTTCCAATATGCACCATTCCAAAATATGCACATATACATGCCACATATATCATAGGTTTTAGCATCTTCAGCTTATGATTTTTTTTCTTTGTTAGGCTGAAAAATGTCATATTTGAAGGCTCCTCCTTGACAAGCCCAAACCACCATCATTTCTGCCCTTGTGTTCCACACTGGTGTTTTCCCTTCCCATGGTCACCAAATGAGGTCCAATAAGCACCACATCCCAACTTGATCCTCCTGTACTGATCTCCATGATAACAGCCTGGGTAGTCCAACAATGGCAGCATAGTCCAACAATGACCTAGTTATAAATATTTCTTGTGGAGAGGGATGCATATTAAAAGAAAAACAACAGAAAGACTGCATCAGAAAAATGGCTGAAATGGTGAATCGGGAAGGGTGGGAGGGGCGGGAGAGGGACATGGGAGTATATTCAATTAATGCATATTTAATTGATGTGAATTCAACAAGTAAAAAAAAGAAATCAATGAAATAGAAACAAAGAAAACAATACAAAAAAATCAATGAATCCAAAAGCTGGTTCTTTGAAAAGATAAACGAAATAGACAGACCTCTAGCCCAGTTAACCAAAAGAAAGAAAGAGCAACTCCAAATCAATAGCATTTGTGATGAAAGGGGAAACATCACAACAGATAAAAAAAAGATCCAGATAATCATACAAGAATACTTCAAAAACCTATACTCTACTAAATTTGAAAACCTAAGAGAAATGGATGAATATCTGAAATTCTGGGATTCACCAAAGCTTAACCAAGAAGAGACTGACAACTTAAACAGACCCATAACACCTGAGGAAATTGAAGATGTAATAAAAAGCCTCCCAACTGAAAAAAGCCCAGGCCCAGATGGCTTCACAGCAGAATTCTATAAAACATTTAAAGAGGTCTTACACCAATTACTAGTCAAAGTTTTCAGAAGGATACAGACAGAGGGAAATATCCCAAATTCCTTCTACGAAGCCAGCATCACTCTAATACCAAAACCAGGCAAAGACACAAACAAGAAAGAAAACTATAGACCCATGTCGTTGATGAACACAGATGCAAAAATTCTCAACAAAATACTTGCAAACTGCATACAGACTCACATTAAAAATATCATCCATCATGACCAGGTTGCATTCATACCAGAGATGCAGGGATGGTTCAACATATGTAAATCAATAAATATCATAAAACACATAAATGGACTTAAAGACAAAAACCACACAATCATCTCAATTGATGCAGAAAAAGCTTTCGACAAAATCCAGTATCCCTTCATGCTTAAAGTCTTAGAGGGAATTGGACTGGAGGGATCATTCCTCAATGTAATCAAAGCCATATACAAGAAAGTCACAGCCAACATCATCCTAAGTGGAGAAAAGTTGGAAGCATTCCCCTTAAAGGCAGGAACATGACAAGGCTGTCCACTATTGCTACTCCTCTTCAATATAGTGCTTGAAATGCTTGCTAGGGCAATAAGGCAAGAAGGTGAAATTAAAGGAGTACTAATTGGAAAAGAGGAAATAAAACTATCCCTTTTTGCAGATGATATGATAGTATACCTAAGGGAAGCTAAAAACTCCACCAGAAGACTCTTAGAAACAATCAAAAGTTTCAGTAAAGTGGTGGGATACAAAATAAACCTAGAAAAATCAGTAGCCTTTCTTTACACCAACAATATGCAACTAGAGAATGAATATAAGGAGAACTTCCCAATCACAATAGCCTCAAAAATACCTAGGAATAAACCTAACCAAAGAATCCAAAGACATCTACAACAAAAATTTTAAAACCCTGAAGAAGGAGATTGAAAATGACATCAAAAGATGGAAAGACCTCCCATGCTCATGGATTGGAAAAATTAATATAGTAAAAATGTCCATTATGCCCAAATTAATATACAGATTTAATGCAATCCCAATCAAAATCCTCATGAGCTTTTTCACAGATATAGAAGAAAAAATCCTTAAATTCACATGGAAAAACAAAAGACCCCGAATAGCTAAAGCAACCCTGAGTGAAAAGTGAAATACTGGGGGGATTACATTACCAGACTTCAAGCTATATTACAGGGCTATAGTCATAAAGACAGCCTGGTACTGGCAACAAACAAACAAACAAACAAACAAACAAACAAACAAACAGCCCAGAACCATTGACCAATGGAACAAAATTGAAGATCCAAACTTGAGCTCATATAACTTCAGCCACCTCATATTTGACAAAGGGGCCAAAAAAGCTCAATGGAGGAAAGATAGCATCTTCAGCAAATGGTGCTGGCAAAACTGGATCACCATTTGTAGAAGAACAAAATTAAACCCCTACCTCTCACCCTGTACAAAAATCAACTCCAAGTGGATCAAAGATCTCAATGTGAAGGCTGAAACCCTGAAGGTGATAAAAGAAAAAGTTGGCAACAACCTAGAAGCCATAGGTATAGTAGGAGACTTTCTAAACCAGACGCTGCACAAGAAGTAAGGTCAACAGTTGACAAGTGGGACCTCATAAAACTCAAAAGCTTGTACAGTGAAAGAAACAATCAAGGAGGTGAAGAGAAAACCCACAGAGTGGGAAGAAATCTTTACCAGCGACACATCTGACAGAGAATTAACGTCAAGAATATATAAACTACTCAAAAAACAATGAAGTAAGAAGACAAATGACCTACTCAAAAGATGGAGTAAAGAGCTGAACAGAGTCTTCACCATTGAGGAATTAAAGATGGCTGAGAAACATCTTAAAAACTGTTCATCATCATTAATAATTAAGGAAATGCAAATTAAAACCACTCTCAGATATCATCTCACTCCAGTACGGATAGCTAAGATCAAGAAAACAAAAGACAACAGATGCTGGAGAGGTTGTGGGGAAAGGGGAACACTCATCCACTGCTGGTGGGAATGTAAACTTGTACAACCACTATGGAAAACAGTGTGGAGACCTCTTAAAAGACTCTGAATGAGCTTACCAACTGACCCAATCATACCACTCCTGGGTATATACCCCAAAGACTCATCCTACTGCAAAGATATATGCACATCCATGTTTATTGTAGCTCTCTTCACAATAGCCAAGACCTGGAACCAACCCATATGCCCCTCAACAGACAAGTGGATGACAAAAATGCGGTACATCTACACAATGGAGTACTATTCAGCAGTAAAGAAGGATGGCATTATGAACTTTGCAGGTAAATGGATGGAGCTGGAAGCCATTATGCTGAGTGAGGTGACACAGTCCTAGAAAGACAAATGGAGAATGATTTCCCTCATTTGTGTATGCTAACACCAAATCCCCCAGATGAAAGGTAAGATGAACTACAGTATGGTTATATTTTTGGTTTATCTGTAAGCAACTATGTTGTTATAATGTAAATCCCTCAATGGGCTCTAGAATCCACCCACCAATTATTTTCACACTCCGTAATTACTGTATATGGGTGGAGAGTATGTATTCATATTTTAGAATAATATGAAATTGATGGAGGAAAATGTGAATTCCTAAGCATAAAAAAAGACTGAAAGATGCAGGATAGTTATGACAGAATACATGATATGGGATGGGATGGTGTGGGAGGAAGGAATAGGGGAATATGCCTGAACAGAAATGAAAAATGATGAATTAAATACATAAAACATCAATAAAAAATAGAGTATTAAGAAAAAGAAAAGGCATGGACAAAAGTCCAAGCAACCTTGTATAAGAAATACAAAGAAGCACTCCCATAAAATAAATATTGTGGTTAGACATAATGTCATGGCAAACTAGTTGTTTCTGCATTCCTTTGATCTTATATTACTCTAAAATATGCATACATATCCTCCATCCTTATATCAAAACTTCCTAACTCTGAAAATAAATGGTAGCTTAGTTTATAGATCATGAGGAATATAACATTGACATTGCTCAGTTTGCCTTATAACTAGGTAATTGTTGCTAGCATCCACAGATGAGGGATACCATTCATCATTTGTTTTTCTGGGACTGTGTTACTTCACTTAACATGATATCTTATAGTTCCATCCATTTACCTGCAAAATTCATGATGATATATATATATGAAATTTATGTTACAAATCAATTCTAGACCCATGTCTCCCTCTTCCCCCCCACCACACCAGAGCTCATGCATTCTGACAGACATGTTTTGAATTTTTCTGAGTCTTTCTCAAAATTATCAATGCACAAGTTGACTGTTTCGAGCAGAAGTTCTTTTCTGTTGTTGTTCTTTCCAATATGCATCACTCCCAACTACTTGAACAAAAGCTCAAGGAGCCCTGCACAAGAAATACTTACCACTAGGTAATGGTGCTAGCATCTACAGATGAGGGATACCATTCATAGTTTGTTTATCTGGCACTGTGTTACTTCACTTAACATAATATCTTCTAGTTCCATCCATTCACCTGCAAATTTCATGATGTCATCTTTCTTTACTGCTGCATAGAAGTCAATTGTGTAGATGTATCACATTTCCTCTATCCACTTGTCAGTTGAGCGGCATTTGGGTTGGTTCTAGCTTTTTGCTAATGTGAACAGAGTTGCAATAAACATGTCTGTGCATATATCTCTGTGGTAAGATGAGTCTTTTGGGTATATACCCAAGGGTGGTATGACTGGGTCAGATGATAAACTCATTTTGAGTCTTCAAGGGTTCTCCACACTGCTTTCCATAGTGGCTCCATCAGCGGTGGATGAGTGTTCCCCTTTCCCCACATCCTCTCCAGCACTTGGTATCATTTGTTTTCTTGATCCTAGCCAGTCTTATCAGAGTGAGATTATATCTTAAAGTGGTTTTAATGTGCATTTCCTTAATTAATATAGACATTAAACACTTTTTAAGATGTTTCTCAGCCATCTCTAATTCCTCACTTATAAAGTCTATGTTCAGCTCTTTGCTCCATCTTTTGAGTGATTCATTTGTTTTCTTTCTTCTTTGTTTTTTGAGTAGATTATATATTCTGGAAATCAATGCTTTGTCAGTTGTTTCTGTGGTGAAGGTTTGCTCCCACTCTGTGGGTTTTCTCTTCACTTCCTTGATTGTTTCTTTTGATGTACAGAAGCTTTTGAGCTTAATGAGGTCCAATTTGTCAATTGTCGACCTTATTTCTTGCACAGCTGCTGTCTGATTTGAGGAGTCTTTTCCTATGCCTATGTCTTGTAGTCTGCTGCCAAGTTTTTCTTCTATGGCCTTCAAAGTTTTGGGTTTCACATTGAGGTCTTTGATCCATCTGGAATTGACTTTTGTACAGGGCGAGAGGTAGAAGTTTAATTTCATTCTTCTACAGGTGGTGATCCAGTTTTGCCAACACCACTTGCTGAAGATGCTGTCTTTTCTCCATTGTGTCTTCTTGGCCCCCTTGTCAAATATGAGGTGGCTGAAATTGTATGTGCTCAAGTTTGGATCTTCAGTTTTGTTCAATTGGTCAACAGGTCTGTTTTTGTGCCAGTACCAAGCTGTTTTTATGACTATAGCCCTGTAGTATAGTTTGAAGTCTGGTATAGAGAACCCCCCTGTATTGCTCTTTTCACTCAGGGTTGCTTTGGTTATTTATGGTCTTTTGTTTTTCCAAATGAAATTAAGGATTTTTTTTTCCAAGTCTGTGAAGAAACTCTTGGGGATTTTAATTGGGATTGCATTAAATATTTCCAAGAGTTTGGGTAGAATGGATGTTTTTACTATATTTATTTTCCCAATCCATGAGCATGGGAAATTTGTCCATCTTCTGATGTCTTCCTCAATTTCCTTCTTCAGGGGTTTAAAATTTTTGTTGTAGAGATCCTTGGTGTCTTTGGCCAGGTTTGTTGCCAGGTATTTTATTGTTTTTGAAGCTATTGTGCGTGGGAAGCTCTAATGCATCATACATGATTTCTCAATCCAACTTAGAGTCATTTCCCTTTCCATGCCCCCCACCCCACCTGAGTTCATGCACTCCACCATACATGTCTTGCAGCTTTTTTGGAGTCTTTCCAGAGTTTTATTTCAAAGCAGATTCTCATTGTTTGGGGGAGAACTTCACTGTTTCAATCTTTTTTTTCCAGTTCTTTTGTTGTTTTCTCCAACGTGTATTGCATATATATCACCTGACTTGGAGGATTTTCTTTTCTTTCTTTTTTTATTGGCTAAAAGATGTCATGTTTTCCTTAAAGAAGTGTTCGAAGGTTCCTCTTTGGCAAGCCCAAACAACCATCAATCTTGCCCTTGTGCTCCACACTAGGGTCTTTCCTTCCTATGGTCACCCAAATGAGAACCAGTAAGCACCATGTTCTGTCTTGATCTTCTTGTACTGGCCTCCATGATACAGCTTGAATAGTCCAACAATGGTAGTCTATACTCTAATGAGGCTCAAATCCCAGTAGCTGCTCAGTCCACAAGCTGCACAAGCTGGATATTTCAGCAGTCCCCATCTGGCATTGGAGATTTGGAGGATACTTGGAGAGACATGGGTCTTCAGACCATGTTAAAAAGCTGTGTCTCATCTTTGTGAGTTCAAGGCCAGCCTGGTCTACAGAGCAAGTTCTAGGACAGCTGGGACTACAGGGAGACCCTGTCTCGAAAAGACCAAAAAAAAAAAAGCTGTGTCTCATGTCTTTGAAGAATGGCAAAAGTGGTGGCAGCCACAGAGTAGATGCACTTGCCAGTAAGAATTGAAGACAGGTCAAACAACAGTGCTCTCTCTCTTTTTTTTTTTCTCTTTGTCTTTTTACTATGATCTCAAGTTTTTTATCTGAAGTAAAATTTCTCTGGTCTTACTGATTATTTATTTCTGGTTGTAGTTTCCTTTTGGATGCTTAAGGCCACACAGCCCAGATTAACCAAGGTTTTTGTTTTCTCAAGGTCATTTGAGAATCTGGTCTTCAGGGGTCATTCATAGTTTTTTTTTGCGGGGGGAGCCCCTGGCTTCTTTTGTCCACACATTTGTATATTCTTGAGCTTCGGTCACAAGTTTAGGCCTTTCTTTGAATTATTTGAGTTGTATGTTCTTTAAGTTCTTTGGTCATTTTTCTGATTGTTCTTTTGTACCCTGCACGCAGAGTTTCCCCAAGGTGGTTCTCATTGTAGTGCACTTCTGTTGGAGGAGTGTGTTTTGTTGGGGACATATTCTTTTGGTTTTTCATATTATTTGTGTTTTTATGCTGCCATTTGGGCAAGTGGATATTCTCTATTGGTTATGTGTCTTGTAGTGTCTTCTATTATGCTTTTGTTTAATTGAATTTTGGTTCTGTTTATATTGTTTATGTGCCTTGGTTGCTTTTATCCAGGTGTGAAAAATAATTTGGTGTGTATTTCAGGTTCTTTCAGGCTAGTAGACTGGTCTAGGTGGTTGCTTTGACAGGATAGTAGGTAGACTGATCAGGCTACAAGGAGGGCTGGTCTCTGTCAGACACATCAGGAGCAAGCGGAGTCTATCCTAGAGAGTTTAGGTAGTTTGTATTTGGAAGCTAATCCAGAGATCTGAGATAAAGGAATTGGAGCCTGCCTGGGTCCAATGGTCACAGGGAACAGGGTGGAGGTGGATAGGATGAATAGAATGGAGAAGAAGTAGACAGGATCTGACTTCCCAGAGTCCTAGGTCAGCAGAGCTGTCCTGCAGATCAGAAGACAAGAAAGGTGGTGTTGGGCAACACCTGAGGAAGGACTTAGTAATCTCTGCTGAGGGTTCAGCTAGTCTGAGTTAAGAAGCTCCAGTTCCAGGGGAATCCAACACCCTCTTCTGACCTCTGTGGCATTGCACAACACGGGTTCAACAACCTACATGCAGACAGTACATTCATACACATAAAAAGAAAGAAGGAAGGAAAGAAAGAAAGAAAGAAAGAAAGAAAAAAAGAAAGAAAGAAAGAAAGAAAGAGAGAAAGAAAGAGAAGATACTCCAAAGATCTGATCCAGAAAACTGAAGCTGGCCTGGGATCCAGGCTGGCAGGGAACAGCTTTTTATTTAATTTTTGAGGATTTCATACATAGGAACTGTATTTACATAACTTCCACAACTCCATTTTCTGCCTCTAACTCTTCGATGTTCCCATGTCTCTCCCTCACACATTCATGATTTCTTCTTCTTTAATTATTATAAAACTACTAATTCCATTTCGTGGTCCTTGAATGTGCATGTGTTTAGGCCTGACCACTTGGAATCTGATAACTTATCAGGGAGCTCCCTGCTCTCTGGAGAAAATTGATTCTCCCTCTCTCAGCAGCAATGACTTGCCTGTAGACCTTCATCTGGAGGTGGGTCCTTGTGAAACACACCTCATCCATGCTAGCATGTCTGCTGTTTTGTCATCATGCAAGTCTTGTTTTGGCTGCTGAGATCTCCTGGATGCAGCTTCTCTGTCATGTCTAGAGGACATTGTCTAACAGCAGGTGCCCTGGTCTTCCTGCTTTTACCATCTTTCTGCCCCAATGATTTTCCTTGTGTCTTACATAATCAGATTGCAGCAGCTGCACTGAGCATCACACAGTTATTCTGTGAGATCCACCAGTTGTGGATCTCTGCAATTGTCTCCATTTATTGCAACAAAAAGGTTCTTTGAGGAGAGGGTAAATCTCCACTTACCTGTGAATATAAGATGACTATTTAAAATATGATTGTAAATTATATTGATTTAGGAAAATGTCAGTAGTAGGTTCTCCTGGGGGGTCTATGACCTCTCCAGCCAGGGTTATTATGCTGGATTCACAGTACTAGGCATGATGTTCCTCCTATTAAAGGAATTTAAAGTTAAATTTGACAACTGTCAGTTACCCCAATATTACAATGGTGCTGCTACTGCACCATTGGGAATATCTTTCCAGGCTGATCTTGCCAGGTTGATCACTGTTGTGTTTCATAAGCTTTATTGGTAAGGAATATTGACTGTCCTTCTCCCTTGGCAGCAATTCTGATAATATGAGAAATTGTCCCCAGGCAGGAGGCTTCCAAGTCAGCCTGCTAAATTCCACCAAGTCTTCTGTCCAAAGTTTTCAATATCTTCAAGTTCTTGGAGGACAGCAAAGACAATGACAATAGCCTGAAATGTTTGGACAGTCTCTTGCATTCCTCTGACTATCAATTTAAAGGCAGGCCTCCCATGCCTGAAACTGTGGTTGTTTTAGGTAATCCATGGTTCTTGCGGGGAGCGTGGTCATCCAGCATGCTGTAACTCCATGTAAACTTAGTATATACGGATTTTTAAGTAAGCTCATAGAATAATGTTTTCCTGTGGATTTCTAAAACATTCCTTTTGTTAATAATCTCTCCTTTCTCCCTCTGCCTCTGTATTACCTTCCCTCCCTTCTGCCCAGCTAATCCCCCTGTTTTCCCATTTCCTCCTTGACAGCATCCATGTACTACTATTCCCCTCTAGATTCCCCCAAGTGTTTCTTTTACACTCTCTTGGCTTCTGCAGTTAATTCAGTTATATACTCATATCTTCTTATTTGTTTCTTGAAGATTTAGAATCTTTTCTTCGAAGGAAGTTTTTACACCTATAAATTCAAATATGCATGCAATTTTGTTATTCATTTACAATGTCAACATTCTTATGTTAAATTGTCTACCTCTTTTGCTTCATTATTTTCAAGCTCCACTCTTGGGAAAACTGAAATATCTATGTGATCTTAAGTTCATTTGATAGTTGACATATTTCAATAAAGTTGTTCATTTCTTGTTGAATCCACAGTATAAAGCTTATTATTCAGAGTTCAGCTTTACAATCCCTATAAGTCAGAGGAGGGTGTGCTTTTATAGTGTGGATACTTGCAATTTGTGTCTTCTTTCCTTTATGGATCAATATGTATAGAGGATTATCAAGGCCACATCTGGTGATTGAAGCCTATAATTCAGCACCTATGAGGCTGAGGCAGAGATTGCAAATTGAGTTAAGACCTTGTCTCAAAAAAATTTAAGTAAAAATAAATAGATGATTGGATTAATGGTAGAATGTTTTCTCACCGAGCATGCATGAGACTCTAGGTTTTATCCACATTACTGCAAGCACAAAGAAAGAGAATATGTATGTATGGGAGAGAATTAGCAGTCTTATTAATACCTTTAAACAATAGCTGCTGCTTAACACTGCACATTGGGTCGTTGTCTATCACACTGAATTTTCCTCTTTTCATTATTTCTCCTTGATATTTAAGGATCTCTTTTTCCTAAAATAAGTATGTAAAAGCATAAATTCAATTGAACTGATGCTCTAATTTCTCATAAATTTGAGTAATTCATCACTTGAATTCATTTCAAAATATTTTCTAATAAAACATGTCACTTATGTCTGTCTGAACTTAAAGGATCTTCAGCCCTCTGAGCCACATTTGAAAAATACTTGAGGCCATTGTGAGACTCAAGTGCACAGTGGTCAGGTCAGGACCTTGCCATGACCACCTGAAGAACAGGTAGGAGCCAGGCACTTCAGCCAGGCAGATTTTAGGATAGATCTACTCTTGGGTTGCTGGATAATTGATTTGTTGTTTTGTGGTGGGTGTGTGGCCTTGCTTGCTGGGATCAATAATGGGCTTGTTAAACCCTTGTTAGGTGTGGCTGTCTGGGCAGGTCACCCTTTGCCCTTGTAGTTGGTAGTAAAACCAGGCCTGTTGCCATTGTGAGACTTGAGTTCACAGTGGTTAGGTCAGGGACTTTCCAGGACCACCTGAAGAACAGAGTCAGGCATATCACCCCCCACCACCACGCCCACCAACTGGAATTGCTAAGAGAGTGTCCAAGTGGATTTTTTGGAGAACCTTCAGAACAGAAAGGGAAGAGTGAATTAGACTTCCAACATATAAACAAAATTGAAAGACTGAAACCTAGGCAAGTCAACACTCCATAAACAAGGAGGGAAAAAAAAAGGCATCTGAAGGAGGCAAGGAAAGTAAGCCTTCAACACAGTGAAAAAACATTTGTGATTCACATTGGAATACAGGCATAAAAAGGGAAACCCATATGCCAGGGACACAACCAAGGGACAGCATGAGAAAGGTGCAGGATAATTCCACACCAAGCCCTACCAACCCTGTAGGAGATTGCTACAGTGGGATCCCCCTGGAGGTGACCCAAGAAACAGATCTTAGAGGAACAATTGCAGACCTAATCAGAGAAATTAAAGAATATAAAGAAGAAGTCAGAGAACTAAAGAGAGAGAATGAAAAACTCAAGAAGGACCTAGAGGGAGACAATGACAAACTTCAAAAAGAACTAAAGGGAGAGATTGACAAACTCCAGAAAGAACTAGATGGAGAAAATGACAAACTCTGGAAGGAAGTGGAAACACTGAAAAAGGAAGCCAACCAGTGAAGTAAGGAGCACCAAGAAGAGACTGAGAAGCTCCATAAGGAAGGGGAAATACTAAAGAAATCACAGAATCAAATAAAAAATGAAATAGAACACTTATCCAATCAGGAGGAAAGGAATGGAAAAGCCTCAGAAATAGAATGGAGGAAGCAGAACAAAGAATATCAGACTGGAAGATTACACAGGGCAACTAAAAAGCTCAAATAAAGATTATGAAAAATTTAAAAATACACAAAAGTGGAACAACCAGGAAATATGGAACACTATGAAAAGATCAAACATCCACATCATAGGAATAGAGGAAGGAGAAGAATCTCAAGAGAATAGTATTGGTCAGATCTTTGACAGAATAATAGATGAAAATTTCCCCAAACTAAAAAAAGACAAACCCATACAAGTACAAGAAGCACATAGAACTCCAAAGAGACAAGGTCAGAAAAGAAACTCCCCATGCCATATCATAGTTAAAATGGTAGACACCCAAAACAAAGACAAAATTCTGAAAGCTACAAAAGAAAACCAACAAGTCACATACAAGGGGAAACCCATCAGAATTACAACTGACTTCTTGGTGCAAACCATGAAAGCAAGAAGAACATGGAGCAAAGCATTCTCAGTGTTAAAGGACTATGGATGCCAACCCAGGTTACTATACCCAGCAAAAATGTTAATTATAGGTGAAAGAGAGAGAAAAATCTAACATGACATAAACAAGATGATAGAATACATGTCCGGAAAAGCAATTCTTCAAAAAATACTTGAAGCAATTCAAAGGGCAGAAGAGGAGCAACTATCCCCAAGCACCAAGAAAGAGAAACTAATAAAAACATAAGTGTAGAAGTAGAAACTGAGACTAAAAATGCAAATGGATAATAAGGTGAAAGGAAGCAACATTCATCTTTCAATTATAACCCTAAATATTAATGAACTAAACTCCCCAATCAAAGGACATAGACTGGGAGATTGAATTAGGAAACAAAATCCATCTATATGCTGTCTACAAGAAACCCATCTCAGTCTCAAAGATAAGCACCAACTTAAGGCGAAGGGATGGAAAAAAATATTCCAAGCAAATGGTACCCAAAAGAAAACAGGTGTTGCTATTTTAATATCAGACAAAATAGACATCAAAATAAATCAAAAGAGACAAAGAGGGCTATTACATCTTTTTCAAAGGAATAATTGACCATGAAGATTTCACAATCGTGAATATATATGAACCAAACTCTGGTGCACCAAACGTTATAAAGACAATTCTTCAGGACCTCAAGGCACAGATTAACCCCAGCACACAAATAGTAGGGGACTTCAATTCCCCACTAAGTCCCTTGGACAGATCAACAGGACAAAGAATAAACAGAGAGACATCTGAACTGAATGATACAATACACCAAATGGACTTCACAGACATCTATCAAATATTCCACCCAAACACCAGAGAATATACTTTATACTCAGCACCCCACAGAACATTCTCCAAAATAGACCATATACTGGGACACAGGAAAAATTCAACAAATACAAAAAGATTGAAATAATGTCATGCATTCTATCAGACCACAGAGCAATAAAGCTCAATATCAACACCAGGATAAGGCTTACAACCTACAAGAACACATGGAGACTAAACAACACTCTCCTGAATAATGAATGGGTCAAGGAAGAAATAAAGAAAGAAATAAAAACATCACTGGAAATGAATGACAATGATAATACAACACAACAAAACATATGGGACACTTTAAAAGCAGTCCAAAGAGGGAATTTTATGGCCCTGAGTGCCTACATCATAAAAAACAAACAAACAAACAAACAAACAAAAAAAACCAAAAAATGGAAAGAGCACAAGTGAATGATCTAACACTGCAGCTAAAAGTACTTGAGAAACAACAACAAATGAACCCTAAATGCAGCAGACAAGAAGAAATAACAAAAATCAGACCAGAAATCAATGAAATAGAAACAAAAAAAAAAAAAAATCAATGAATCCAAAAGTTGGTTCTTTGAGAGAATAAATAATATAGACAGACTTGTAGCCTAGTTAAACAAAAGAAAAAGGAACAACTCTCCAAATCAATACAATCCAATACAATCCATGATGAAAGGGGAACTATCACAACAGACAATGAAAAGATCCAGACAATCATAATGGTAATAACTTTCAAAAACCTATACTCTTTAGTTTGAAAATCTAAAAAAAGTTGATAGCAGACTACAAACAGAGGCATAGGAAAATAACTCCTAAATCAGACAGCAGGCAGCTGTGCAAGAATTAAGGTCAAACTTGATAAATGGGACCTCATTAACGCAAAAAAGCTAATAAGACTGGCTAGGATCAAGAAAAACAAATGATACCAAGTGCTGGAGAGTTGTGTGGGGAAAGGGGAACCTCATCTCTGGCTGGTGGGAATGTTAAACTCGCAGTCACTATGGAAAGCAAGTGTGGAGAAACCCTGTGGAAGACTTGGAATGAACTTGCCATGCCACCCGACCCAGCCAACCACTCCTAGGCATGTACCCCCCCGAGACGTCACCTCACCTAGAGAAGAGACATGCATGGCCATGTTTATTTCAGCTCTCTTCACAATAGCAAGGAGCTGGAATCAACCCAAATGCCCCTCAACTGATGAGTGGATAGAGAAAATGTGGTACATCTACACAATGGAGCTCTATGCAGCAGTAAAGAAAGACGACATTATGAGCTTTGCAGGAAAATGGCTGGAGCTAGAGGACATCATTAAACGCAACAGCTTCTGTACATCAAAAGAAACAAGCACAGAAGTGAAGAGAAAACCCACAGAGTAGGAGGAAACCTTCACCACAGATACATCTGACAAATCATTGATTTCCAGAGAATATAAACTACTCAAAAATCAAAGAAGAAAGAAAGCAAATGACTCATCCAAAAGATGGAGCAAAGAGCTGAACAGAGCCTTCACAGGTGAGGAATTAGAGATGGCTGAGAAACATCTTAAAAAGTGTTCAATGTCAATAATAATTAGGGAAATGCAAATCAAAACCACTTTAAGATATAGTCTCACTCTGATAAGACTGGCTAGGCTCCAAAATCAAATTATACCAAGAGCTGGAGAGGTTGTGGGGAAAGGGGAACACTCATCCATTGCTGGTGGGAATGTAAATTTGTACAGCCACTATGGAAAAAGCAGTGTGGAGAACCCTTGAAATACTCAAAAGGAGCTTGCCATATGACTCCTGGGCATGTACCCTCAAGACTCACCTTACTGCAGAGATACATGCACAGCTATATTTATTACAGCTCTGTTCACAATAGCAAAAAGCTGGAACCAACCCAAGTGCCCCTCAACTGAGGAGTGGATAGAGAAAATGTGGTACATCTACACAATGGTGTTCTATGCAACAGTAAAAATAGACAACATCATGAACTTTGCAGGTAAATGGATGGAACTAGAAGATATTATGTTAAGTGATGTAACACAGTCCCAGAAAAACAAACAATGAATGGTATCCCTCATCTGTAGATGCTAGCACCAATAACCTAGTTGTAAATATTTCTTGTTGAGAGTGATGCATATTGCAAACAACACCAACAACACCAACAACAGAAAAGACTGCATCAAAGAACTGACTGAAACAAATACTGGCCTATATTCAATTAATGTATATTTAATTGACGTGAGTTTAACAGGTATCCAAATTTCCCCAAACTTTGTCTACATATTATATGGTAGTTTAGATCTTAGTAAAAGTAAAAATGTCTATATTGAACAACACGGGTTGAAAGGTTTTAATCAAAATGGTAATACATTTAAGCTAATTGGAAATATAAATTGTTGTCCACATTTGTTTTACTTAAAATTTGTATAACAACATCATTGGGATTAATTGTACACAAATATTCTCTATAATTTTTGTGTTGTACAGTATCATCTTATAACATTTTCTTTTACCTGTAGGATAATTTAAATAAAGGAATTAAGCTTGCTTCCCCAATGAACAACATATAGTCAATGAAAAACAGCTTGGGTAAATTTAATTAAAATTTACACCTTGATTCCTGCCTATAGGTATGTGTACTACAACTGCCTTTTTGAGATTTATGGGTCAAAAAATAAAAAACCTAAAATAAAAAGGGGGTATAGAGTTATATATTAAACGTTTTGTCAAAATTTTCAATTTAAATCTTAAAACTAACTATGGGAAAAGATTTGCATGTTCCCACAGGTCAAAACGTCACCAACCTAATGACTGAGCAAGAAAAGATACAGCTTTCCATTGTGCTGGATGTACCAAGAAATACCAGCAGAAAAGTTGGCCCATGCAAATATTAAAATGAAGAAAAGCCTCAGACTGCTACAGGCATCAAACATCTCTATGGATCCTATTTGTAACAACTGCTTATAATGAGTCCTAATGAACTTTACCTTCCAGGTGCAGCAAAGTTTTAATATGAGAGACTTTCTTACCTCCTTTTCATAGAACAAAGAAATACATGATGGTAATGAAGTCATTCCCTAACTGTAAATTACAGCACACTGTTATAGAAGTAGTCTCTTATAAAACTGGTGTGACTGCTTTTTTTAATTGACTAATAGACATAGGAAGTGTGAAAGGATTATTCTCTATTCGAAGCCAAATATAATACTAAAGTCTTTATAAGCTGTGCAATTAAGCAAAATATATTAATACAAGAGAGCTCTGATATCAACAATGGATTATTCTGCCAAGGAGATGTTGGCCAGGGGATCCAAGCCCCAACAAAAGGTAAAGGCTTCTTGCCTGTAAACTGGGATACCTGCAAGGAGAGAGGTGGTAAGGCCCTGCTGTCAAAGACCTGGTGTAAGCATGGGAAAGATGTATTGAGACCACACTTGGAAATGTGCAGTTGGTCTCTGGAATGTCAGAGAGTGTTATCAAAGGCCACTAAATCATAAAGCAAATATTGGTCTCCTTGAGTCAAGCAAGACTCCTCCATCAGTATCAGCTACACCTCACCTGCCTGAAAATACTGTGCAGCAGTGGCAGCCATATGTCTGTATATCCCAAATCTAATTGGCTATTAGCTCTTTCCTTAGAGGAATAATTCACGGCAGATGCCAGAAGCTTATGTCCTCTAGTGGTTAGGAGATGTTATAAGCCACAGTAAGACCCTGTCATCTTTTGCAGAAAACCTATAGTTCATGGATTAGCATACCATCCAAACATGGGTGTCTATACCAAAGTAACCTACCATAATAATTAGTACTGTTTAAATGCCTATATATCTAATTGCTTGTGCTTCATTAGTAGGATTGAAAGGTTATTCCTGGATAAACTGCCAACCCATGAAAGGAAACAGCCTGAACTGATCAGAGTCCAAAATGATATCTCCAGAGAAAGTAGACTATTTTGCTTCTCGCCCACTTGTGACCATTTTCTAAAGCCTAGGGAACAATCTGTGGAAGAGGGGGCATCATAGAATGTAAGGGCTGCAATTGGAGTGACTAGTGAAACTACAGCAATATAAACTGGACACTTATTTGATCAACATGATTGTACATACAAGCCCCTCCAGCTTGATGGTGGGAGGCTTGGGCTGTGTGGGTTTGGGCATAGTTGCTTGCAAATTGGTTTTACATGAAGGATGCTTATATTCATTACTTATTACTTATTGTTAAAATAAAATAAAATCAAAAGAAAAAAATTAAAAAAAGAAAAATAGTTGAGAGTTTTCCAGAATTCTGGTTTTCCTTTCAAATGAATAGGTTTCAAACTTACTGAAGGTCCCTTGATAACATAAGATAAAATCTATTCCCCATAAATGTTCTGTGCATTTTAAAAGGAATATTTATTCTTATATGCCATAATGTCCATGAAAGAAAATAGGTAGTTCATATCTTTAAGTTATTTACCCACTTCCTAATGTTATATCTACTTTTATATATTTACTGAAAGAGGACTATCAATTTAGCCTACAGTTTTGTCATTCATTTACATTGTGGACATTCTTATGTTACATTGCCGTCTCTTTTGCTTCATTACTTTCAAGTTCCTCTCTTGGGAAAATTGAAATTAATAATTCCTGCATCTTCCTGATGGATTCATTAATTACTGTTACCTGTTGAGTTAGAATCGCCACTCTACCAAAGAATCTCTCGAGGGGCCAAAGGCTGTGGAACAACAGCTTTAATAAAAGAGCATTACATCAAGCGAAAAGTACAGAACACAACACAGAGACAGTGACAGGGCCAGATTGACTTTCCCCAAGACCGGATTTTTTGCAGCTTTTATTCCTAGTTAGGGGATTTCCACTGCAGTCACAGTGACACTTTCTCTGATTGGTGGGGCGTTGGTGGTTGCAGACCAGGCAGTCTTTCATCAGATTATTCCACCTGTTCTGAAGTTTTTGTTCCTAACTATAGAGCATCTAACCACAAGAGAGAAGTTGGCTTAAGCTACCTCCTGTTTGGCAGAAGCAAGATCTGTTTATAACTAACATAAAATTCCCTTACAGAAGTCTCTTTTGCACAAGCCAGGTACCTGTTTCTAAGGCCATGGGTGAGGTTTAGGCCAAGATGGAGTTAGTCTGGTCCTTACAACCCAAAGTTCTATGTTATTGCTCATAGGATCTCTTGACTTGGTCTATTAATATTAACACAGCTGCCCTTCCATTGCTATGTGTATCTTTTAATTAACTTTAAATGCACCTGTACACAAAAGTCAGTTTCTTAAAGACAACACACTGTTTATATTACTTTTTCTCCAATCTGACAAGTTCTGCCTTTATGTGCACAATCAGGCCATTACATGTAATGTAATTATCAGTATGGTTAAGTTAAAACTCAACTCTCTTGGTGTTGGTTTTCATTGTTTCTTATGTCACTGCTCCCTATGTATTTTGTTTATTTGTTAACAAATTGAGTACTTGTTGAAATCTCGATTTATCTCCATTTTTGCTCCTAATTCATGACAGGGTTACGTCTCAAAAAACTATGTAAGTAAAAAATATCCTAAGTTGGAAATGCATTTAATGTGATGATAAAGACAGCATAAACTTGTAAGTTGAGCCACCAGAAGTAGGAGTCTGTCTTTTCATTTCTTGGTGAAATAAAAAACCAAGTTTATGTGAAATAAAGCAAAAAAAAGAGAGAGAAAAGGAATGTAATAGATCCATATAAAAAGCATGACTAAACCAAACATAGTGGCAAATGCTTTTAATCCCAGCACTTAGAGGCAGAGGCACTTAGATCTCTGTGAGATCAAGGCCACCTGGTCTACAGGGTGAGTTTCTGGCTAGCTGGGGCTACAGGGAGACCCTGTCTTGAAAGAAAAAAGGACAAGAAAAAAGATTTATAAAAAGCAAGGCTACATAGTTCAATGTCATTATATTGTTAACTATATAAAGATAAATCCACTATTTTTTTTAATTTTTTTTTATTATATATTTTTGTATGTGTATGAATGTACTGTCTGCATGCAGGTCTGTGCACCCGTGTCATGCAATGCCGCGGAGGTCAGAAGAGGGTCTCGGATTCCCCTGGAACTGGAGTTCTCCTGGAATTGGAGTTACAGACGGTTCTTAGCCGCCATGTGGGTGCTGGGGATCGAACCCGGGTCCTCTGCAAGAGCGTCAGTGCTCTTAACCGCTAGGCTATCTCTCCAGCCTCGATAAATCCACTATAATCAATGGAAAAAAGATAATCAATTTGGATAGAAAAATCAAAACTCAACTATTTGTGATCCACGAGAAATTCACTGTAAACATAAAGAGAGACATATTATTAAATGGATGAGAATAGTTATGTATAAAGCAACAAAAACTGTATCATTTAGTGTTTTCCATCATATTCCAGCTGTGTAGTTGTGTTGAGCTTTTGTCTTTTTATCTTTGACATATGACATGCATTCTCCTGTTTTCTCCAGATGTTTAGAAGTATTTCTCCTCATGACTACTCTTAGTCAATCTAATTATAATAGTGTTATATTTTTTCTCCTTACATTTTTTTCTGTTTGGTATTTGTAAATCTATTGGGTATGTCTATTTTTTTTACCAGATTGAGAAGTAATTTCAGAGCATTCTTTCTGAGACTGTTCTTTGTGTTTCCCTTCCCTCTGCCCCTCCCAATTCTGCATTACTCTTATGTGAGGCTGTGGACATTCACCATATTTCTTGGTGGTAGGATTCTCTGATCTTGATTTTGAATAATTTCTCTTGTTATACATAAAAGCTTCACTTTCTAAGGTAAGATATTTGAATATCTTTTGTAAAAGATAAAAAAAGAAAGAACAAAAGAAAGAAACAGAAATAATAAAGACAAAAAGATATCCAGCACAAAGAAAATTGGACCACACACACACACACAAATTACCAGTATATATGACTTGTTTTATTAAAGGCTAACTCAAGAAAGACCCAAGAAATCAATGCAAATTCTAAGATAAAGGATTAAAGTTTTTAAAATTTTTTTTTATTTTTCTCTATGTGTATGAATGTACTGTCTGCATACAGGTCTGTGCACCTGTGTCATGCAATACCACGGAGGTCAGAAGAGGGTGTTGATTCCCCTGGCACTGGAGTTCTCCTGGAATTGGAGTTTCAGATGGTTCTCAGCCACTCTATGGGTGCTGAGGATTGAATCCGGGTCCTCTGCAAGAGCAGTCGGTGCTCTTAACCGCTAGGCCATCTCTCCAGCCCCCAAGGATTAAAGTTTTTATAGGTAGTATGTCTCAAAGAATTGGATATAGCAGAGCAATAGTTACAAAGCTTTGTAAAATATGTAAGGATACAAAGAACAAGCCTTAACAAAGATAATAATTTTTTATTAATGCTTTGTGTATTTCGTACATCATTTTCCAATTCAGTTCAGCCATATTTCCCTTTCCCTTCCCCCCACTCCACCACACCCCATCCCAGATCATGCATTCTGCAATAACTGTCCTGCATCTTTCCCTCAGTTTTTTTTTCATTTTTTAGCAATAAGTGATAATTTATGAGTACAAGCATCCTTCTTGTAAAACCAATTTGCAAACAGTTATGCCCAAACCCACACAGCCCTTTGCTCCCACCATCCATCATGGGGGGCTTGTATGTTCAACCAACTTGATCAAATGAGTATCCAGGGTATATTGCTGTAGTTTCACCATTCATCCCAATCGCAGCTCTTATATTCTACCATGCCCCCTCTTCCGCAGATTGTTCCCTGGGCTTAGAAAAGGGGCACAGGTGGATGAGAAGCAAAACAGTCTACTTTCTCTGAAGCTGTTGTCTTGGGCTCTGGTTAATTCTGGCTGTTTCCTTTCATGGGCTGACAGTTTGTCCAGGAATAACCTTTCAATCCTACTAATGAAGCACAAGCATTTAGATATATAGGTATTTAAACAGTACTAATTGTTATGGTAGGTTACTTTGGTATAGACACAGATGTTTGGATGGTATGTTAATCCATGAATTACATTTTTACCTGTTAAATATGACAGGGCCTTACTGTGGCTTATAACATCTCCTAACCATTAGAGGATGTAAGCTTGTGGCATCAGCCGCGGGTTATTCCTCCAAGGAGAGAGCCAATAGCCAATTAGATTTGGGATACACAGGCATATGGTTGCCTCTGCTGCACAGTATATCCAGGCAGGCGAGGTATAGCTGGTGCTGACGAAGGAGTCTTGCTTGACTCAAGGAGATCCATATTTGCTTTATTGGTTTAGTGGCCTTTGGTAACACTCTCTGGTATTCCAGAGACCATCTGTACACTTGCATGTGTGGTCTCAATACATCTTTCCCATGTTAATGTCAGGTCTTCGACAGCAGGGCCTCATCGCCTCTCTTCTTGCAGGTATCCCAGTTTAGAGTCAAGGATCCTTTACCTTTTGTGGGGCCTTGGATCCCCTGGCCAACATCTCCTTGGTAGAATAATCCATTGCTGATTTAACATAAAAATTAAGTTTGCTTCCCAAGTTAATCACATACAGTCACCCAAAACAGCATGAGTGAATTTGATGAAATTTGATTCCACCCTGTAGATATGTATAATACAACTGCTTTCTGGAGACTCTTGGGTCAAAAAACAAAAACCTAAAAAAACTGGGGGGATGGATACAGATAGATATGAAACCTTTTTGTGAAAAACCTTGCAATTCAAATCTTAAAAGTAACTACGGGAAAAGATTTGTATGTTCTGACAGGTCAAAATGTCACCAACTTAACAGCTGAGAAAGAAAAGATACAGCTTTGCATTGAGTAGGATGTACCAGAAAGTGCCAATGGAAAGGTTGGCCTGTCTGAACATTGAAAGGAAGAAAAGCCTCAGATTGTTACAAACATCAAACCCCTCTGTGGATCCTACTTGTAACAACTATGTATAATGAGTCCTAATGAAACTTACCTTCTAGGTGCCACAAAGGTTTTAATATGAGAGACTTTCTTACCCACCCCCATAGCACAAGGAGAACTATGATGATGATGTCGTTCTCCAACTGTAAATTGGAGACAACTATTATAGAGGTAATCTCTTATAAAACCGGTAAAACTGCCTTCTTTAATTGTAATAGACATAGGAACTGTGAAAAGGATTATTCACTATTCAGAACCAAATATAATAGTAAAGTCTCCTTAAGCTATGCACTTAAGCAAAATATATTAATACAGGAGCTCTGACATCAGCAATGGATTATTCTACCAAAGATGATAATTGTATCTAGGATTGTTAGCCACCAGCAATATTATGGTTCGTTTACATATAGTTAGATGAGAACAATGAAATTCATTTTAGTCTGACTATAGAGGATTGCCCTAGAAGACATAGATATAGATAACTGGAGTTCAGGAAAATAGTTAACGCTAGAGGGTTTTCAATTTAGTCACAGCATAGCTGAACACAGAGGAATTGCTAAACTCTTTATCCACTACATACCAAGAAAAGAGGAGTATGCCAAGGGACAAGCTCTTTAAAAACAACAATTAAAAGGAGAAAGAGTACTTGCAATCTGAAAGAATAGCTAAAGAAATAAAGAGAATCCAAAATAGCTTAAGTTCATAAAAGCAAATGGAAGCCTGATTAAGGAATGTAACCTGGAGTTTCAATCTTAGAAGTTCAAAAATTTAAGAAATAGTAAGAATGCAGGAAATGTCATCTTGGTGACACTCAAAGGAGGCAAATTCAAATTAACAGTGGTAAAAATTAGTCATCAAACAGGAAGCATACCAACAGTATCTTGAGATAAGCAATTTCCTTAATGACTTATACAGTGCCACAGTGATCTCTACCAACCAATAATAATAGTACAGTTTCTAATAGATACTGAAAGTTTCAAAGATCTAGACAAGGATAGAAGGTTACAGTGGAGCTTTGGCACTGTGTAAAAACTCCCTTTACAAGTCTTTACCATAAAACAGAAGCTTTAAATCTAAGTTCTTTAGCATGGATATTTCCAAAAGCAGGAGTATATTTAAGATAACCACTAAATACAATAAACAAAATTTCCAAATCTAGTCTAACCTGGGCCTTCCAATCTTACTCTTCTACTTACTCTCTGTTGCTTCCATGAAACACTCTAACCAGGGGATGGAGAGATAGCCTAGCAGTTAAGAGCACCGACTGCTCTTGCAGAGGACTTGGGTTCGATCCCACCCACATGGTAGCTAAGAACAGTCTGTAACTCCAATTCCAGAAGAACTCCAGTTCCAGGGGAATCCAAGACCCTCTTCTGACCTCTGAGGCATTGCACAACACAGGTGCACAAACCTACATGCAGACAGTACATTCATACAAATACAAAAATAAATAAAGTTAAAAACATATATATAT
>VZQC01004256.1:355701-468448 GCA_009823505.1 Rhizomys pruinosus
CTACCTGCGGCAGAGGCGGCAGATGCCTGCCCAGGTAACTACTCCCGCCCGCACCAAGGTGCAGGCCACTAGCACCGGCCCCTCTGGTCCCAGCACAAAAGAGACTAGGACGGTCCCGCCCACGGCCCCCTACCTGCGGCAGAGGCGGCAGATGCCTGCCCAGGTTAAAACATATTATTTTTTTTTAAAAAGAAACACTCTAACCAAAAACAGCTTAGGAAATAAAAAGTTTTAATGCAGTTTACAGGTTACAGTTCAAAATTGAGGGAAGTCAGGGCAGGAACATGTGGGGATTTGTAATCCTTTGCTACCATACAGCATTTCCTCCAACCAATGAAAAAATGCAGCAGGAATCATGGCTAAGGACTCTTGCTTCCTGGATGTCCAGCAAGCTTTCCTATATATCCCAGGTGGAGACTAGGCCTCTTATACAAATTAACAATCAAGACAATCTTGCACAGGCCATTAACTGAGTAAATCTACTCTTTAATCAAGGTTCCATCTTTCCAGGCAACTCCAGGCAATGTCAAGTTTACAATAAAAATTAACAAAGAAATCTTCTAATGATGAAGAGGCAAAATAGACAAAAAGAGACTCCTGGACAGATGCATTTCAATAGGCCTAAAGTTGCAGCCCTGGGATGGCAAGCACAAGTATGTTTGCACTGGCTGACTTGAAAAGTGAACCTGAAAGAGAAGCTTCAATCATGGAATCTCAGTTATATGGCTACCTAACAAGACCTGCATGAGGAAAGCACCAGCTGATGAGCTGGTAAGAAGTTTGCCAGGTCCCACTCTGGATAACGAGCCACAGGCAATCAGTGGCTGCTGAGGAAGAAAGAGGTGAGATCAAATTCCAAGTGGTCAGCCCTAAACACATGTGCACACAAGAACCACTAAGTGGACTCAGTGGATTATATACATATATATGTTTATGTGGATATGTAACAATAATCAAAGAAGAGGTCATGAAATTGAGGAGGAGCTGTGCAAAGAGCTAGTGGGAGAGATGGAGGGGTCAAAATTGTGGAAATACAGTACTCATGTAAGAAATTCTCATTGTAAACATTGGTGAAAAAAAGAAATTTTCAGTGACCCTTGAGTGCACAGAGCTTAGTTTGGGGATTTCCCAGGATCACCTGAAGCACAGGTAGGAGACAGGCACTTCAGCAAGGTGGATTGTTGGATAATTCTATCACTGATTGGTTGGATAATTGAATCACTGTCTTGTATGGCTGTGGGGGCGGAGTCACCCTGCTGGCTGGTATAAAAGGTGGGCCTGTTGCCACTGTGAGACTTGAATGCACAGAGCTTAGATTGGGGATTTCCCAGAACCACCTGAAGCACAGAGTAGCAGGCATGGGCTAAGCGAGGCAAATACCCCCCCCAAACTGGAATTGCTGGGGGAGTATCCAAGTGCAACCACAATAGTGATTCCTGGGCAAATGGCAAGGCAATAAATGAAACAGCAAAAACTGAGACACCTCTAGTCCCTCATCACCAAACTCTAGAAACAACCTAGAGAAACTGGCTGGCATGAAGCAGACTGAGCATAGTGCTTAGCAGGGTACAGACTGGGTTATTCCCTACCCAATTTTTTTGGAGAAACTTCAGAACAGAAACGGAAGAGTGAGTTAAATACCAAGATATAAACAAAATTGAAAGCCTGAAACCTAGACAAGTCAACACTCCATAAACAAGGGGATAGAAAAAAAAAAAAGAAAGAAAGCATCTTAAGGAAGCAAGCAAAGCAAGCCTTCAACACAGTGAAGAGGCATTTGGGATTCACATTGGAATACAGGCAAAGAGAAACCCACATGCCAGGGACATGATGAAGAGACAACATGGGAAAGCTGCAGGATAATTCTACACCAAGCTCTACTAAATCTGTGGGAGATTCCTACAGTGGGAACACGCTGGGGTTGGCCCAGGACACAAATCTTAGAGGAACAATTGTAGACATATTCAAAGAAATCAAAGAATATAAGGAACAAGTCAGAGAACTAAGAAGAGAGAATGAAAAACTCAAAAAGATCCTAGAGGGAGAGAATGACAAACGCCAGAAAAAACTAGAGGGAGAGAATGACAAACTCTTCACTGAAAAAGGAAACCAACCAGTGAAGCAAGGAGATACAGAAAGAGATTGAGAAGCTCCAAAAGGAAGTGGTAATACTAAAGAAATCACAGGATGAAATGAAAAAGGAAATTGAGCACTCATTCAATCAAGAGGAAAGGAATGGAAAAAGCCTCAGAAGTAGAATGGAGAAAGTAGAACAAAGAATATCAGACCTGGAGGATAACACAGAATAACTAAAAAGCTCAAGTAAAGATTATGAAAAATTTAAAAATACACAAAAGTGAAACAACCAGTAATTGTGGGACACTATGAAAAGATCAAACCTCAGCATCATAGGGATAGAGGAAGGAGAATAATCCCAAGACAATGGTATTGATCAGATCTTCAACAGAATAATAAATGATATTTTCCCCAAACTAAAAAAAGACAAACCCATACAAATACAAGAAGCACATAGAACTCTGGACAGACAAGATCAGAAAAGAAACTCTCCATACCATATCATAGTTAAAACTTAGACACCCAAAGCAAAGACAAAATTCTGAAAGCCACAAGAGAAAAACAAGTTACATATAAAGGGAAACCCATCAGAATTACAACTGACTTCTCAGTGCAAACTATGAAAGCAAGAAGAATATGGAGCAAAGCATTCCCAGTGTTAAAGGACTTAGATGCCAACCCAGGTTACTACACGTAGCAAAAATGATGATTACAATTAAAGGAGAGAGAAAAATCTTCCATGACATAAACAAGATGATAGAATACATGTCTGGAAAAGCAACCATTCAGAGAATACTTGAAACAATTCAAAGGACAGAAGAGAGGAGCAACTATCCTCAGGCACCTAGAAAGAAATTAATAAAAGCATAACTGCAGAAGTAGAAACCTAGACCAAACCACAAAAGTATAAGGTGAAAGGAAGCAACACACATCTTTCAATTATAACCTTAAATATTAATGGACTAAGCTACCCAATCAGAAAACATAAGAAGATTGGGAGATTGGGTTAGGAAACTGTTGTCAATCCCCCAGGCCTTCCAGGGAAATTTGTGGTATGACCACGAACAAAAGTGGGTGAGAGGAGCAGAGTCAACATGCAGACCCTGGGAGTCAGGTGAAAGTGGGCAGAAGGCAAACTGCCACAGACTCATTTATTGGGGGCAAGGTTAGGGTTCATATACTATTCGCATTGGGCTCTCCTCTTACTCCAGTCACTGTGTCACCTTGTGATTGGCCCAGGTGTGTGACTCAGGTGTTTGTATAGTCACCTGCCTAGGGCAGGTTAGGTTGATGAGGAAAAAGCTTTGCACAGGTGCACTGCTTGATTTTCAGCATACAGGCTAATACGGAAACAGAACCCATCTATATGCTGTCTTCGAGAAACCAATCTCATTCTCAAGGATAGGCACCAAATTAAGGTGAAGAGATGGAAAAAATATTCCAAGCAAATGGTACAAAAGAAAGCAGGAGTTACTATTTTAATATCAGACAAAATAGACACCAAAGTAAAAGAAATCAGAAGAGACAAAGAGGGCCATTACATCTTTATTAAAGGAGCAATTAATTATGAAGATTTCACAATCATGAATATATATGCACCAAACTCTGGTGCACCAAACTTTATAAAGACAATTCTCCAGGACCTCAAGGCACAGATTAACCCTAGCACACTCATAGTAGGGGACTTCAATACCCCACTGAGCTCTTTGGACAGGTCAATTGGACGAAGAATAAACAGAGAGACATATGAACTGAATGATACCATACACCAAATGGACCTCACAGACATCTACCAAATATTCCACCCAAACACGAGAGAATACACTTTCTACTCAGCACCTCACAGAACATTCTCCAAAATCAACCACATACTGGGGCACAGAAAAAAACTCAACAAATACAAAAAGAGAAATAATTTCATGCATTCTATCAGACAACAGTGCAATAAAGCTCAATATCAACTCCAGGATAAGCCCTACTATCTACAAGAACACATGGAGACTAAACAACACATTCCTGAATAATGAATGGGTCAAGGAAGAAATAAAGAAAGAAATAAAAGCATTCCTGGAACTGAATGGCAATGATAATACAACACAACACAACCTATGTAATACTTTTTTCCCTAATGTTTTTTTGAAGCTCTGTGCATTTCCTATGGGATACATTAAAAACAGTCCTAAGAGGGAACTTTATAGCCCTGGGTGCCTACATTAGAAAAACAAAAAGAGCACAAGTAAAGGATTTAAAACTGCAGCTAAAAGCACTTGACAGACAACAAGAAATTAACCCTAAATGCAACCAACAGGAAGAAATGACAAAAATCAGAGAAGAAAAGAATGAAATAGAAACAAAGAAAAGAACACACACACAAAAAATCAATGAATCCAAAATTTGGTTCTTTGAGAGAAGAAACAAGACAGACAGACCTCTAGCCTAGTTAACCAAAAGAAAGAAAGAGCAACTCTGAATCAAAAGAATCTGTGATGAAAGGGGAAATATCAGAAGAGACAATGAAAAGATCCAGACAATCATACAGAAATACTTCAAAAACATATATTCTATTAAGTTTGAAAACCTAGGAGAAATGGATGAATATCTGAAATCCTGGGACTCACCAAACTCAACCAAGAAGAGATCAACATATTAAACAGACCAATAATATATGAAGAAATTGAAGCTGTAATAAGAAATCTCCCAACTAATAAAAGCCCAGGCCCAGATGGTTTCATGGCAGAATTCTATAAAACATTTCAAAAAGACTTATAACCATTAGTACTCAAATTGTTTAGAAGGATTCAAGCAGAGGGAAATCTCCAAAATTCCTTCTATGAAGCCAGTATCACTCTAATACCAAAACCAGCAAAGATACAACCAAAAAAGGAGAACTATAGACCCATCTCCCTAATGAACACAGATCCCAAAATTCTAAATAGGATACTGGCAAATCGCATACAGACCCACATCAAGAAGATCATCCATCAAGACCAAGTTGAATTCATACCAGAGATTCAGGGATGGTTCAACATATGAAAATCAATAAATATTATAAAACACACAAATGCACTGAAAGACAAAAACCACATGATCATCTCAATTGATGCAGGAAAAGACTTTGACAAAATCCAGCGTCCCTTCATGCTTAAAGTCCTAGAGGGAATTGGATTGGAGGGATCATTCCTCAATGTAATCAAAGCCATATACAGGAAGCCCACAACCAATATCATCCTAAAAGGAGAAAAGACAGATGCATTCCCCTTAAAGACAGGAATTCGGCAAGGCTTCCCCCTGTCACCACTCTTCTTCAAAATAGTGCTTGAAATGCTTGCTAGGGCAATAAGGTAAGAAAAGTAAATTAAAGAAGTACTAATTGGAAAAGAGGAAGTCAAGCTATCCCTTTTTGCTGATGATATGATTGTTTACCTAAGGGATGATAAAACTCTACCAGAAAACTCCGAGAAATGATGAAGAGTTTCAGTAAAGTGGAAGGATACAAAATTAACCCAGAAAAATCAGTATCCTTACTTTATACCAACAACAAGCAATTGAAGAAGGAATACAAGGAGACCTTCCAACTACAATAGCCTCAAAAACCATAAAATATCTATGAATGACCCTAACCAAAAGTCTCCATGAGTTTCTTCACAGACTTGGAAAAAAATCCTTATATTATTATGTAAAAACGAAAGACACCAAATAGCTAAAGCAACCCTGAGTGAAAAGTATAATACAGGGGTGATTGATATACCAGACTTCAAAGTATATTACAGGGCCATAGTCATAAAGACAGCCTGGTACTGGCACAAAAACAGACCTGTTGAACAATGGAACAAAATTGAAGAGCCAACTTGAGCTCATACAATTTCAGCCACCTCATATTTGAAAAGGTGGCCAAAAGAAACCTCAGTGGAGGAAAGATAGCATCTTCGGCAAATGGTGCTGGCAAAACTGGATCACCATATGTAGAAGAACAAAATTAAACCCCTACCTCTCATCCTGTACAAAAATCAACTCCAAATGGATCAAAGACCTCAACATGAAACATGAAACTCTGAAGGTGATAAAAGACAACATTGGCAGCAACCTACAAGACATAGCCATTGGAAAAGACTTTTTTGTTCTATTTTCTATTTAATAATATATATATATATATATTATATATATATAAATTTTTTTTTTTTTTTTTTTTTTTTTTTTCTAGACCTGTGTCCCCCACAAACCCCCCACCCACCAGAGGCTCATGCATTCTGCCAAACATGCTTTTCATCCTTTCTCAGTCTTCTCAAAATTCTCCATGTTGAAGCTGACTGTTTTGAGCAGAAGTATACCGTTTTCAAGGTCAGTTTTTCCATGCAGTCCTTTCTGTTGCTATTGTTGATTTTGTTGTTGTTTGTTGTTTCCAATATGCGTAACTCCCAACTTCTTTGGACAAAAGCTCAAGGCGCCATGCACAAGAAATACAACTTGGAATTGCACTAGGCTTCCACAGATGGAGAGCGATACCATTATAGTTTGTTTTTTCAGGGACTGTGTACTTCACTCAGCATGATAATTTCTAAGCTCCAGCCATTTTACCTGCAAAGCTCATAGGAAAAAGACTTTTCTGAACATCAACAGAAGCAGCCACGACGGAAAAGGTCAAACCACTGATAAGTGGGACGCTCTTTAAACGACAAACAGCTTTCTGTTTACAGCCAAAGAAACAATCAGTGATTGAAGGGAAAACCCACAGAGTGGGCTGAAACCTTCACTGCTGATATCATCTGACAGAGCATTAACATCCAGGAATATATAAACTACCAGAAAACAAAAGAAGAAAACAAATGACCTGCTCAGACATGGGAATAAAGGAGGCTGAGCAGAGACTTACTAGTGAGGAAGTAAAGATGGTGAGAAACACTTAAAAAGTGTTCAACATTAAAGAAAGTGTTCAACATTTGCTAATAATTAAGGAAATTCAATTAAAACCACTTTAAGATATCATCCTCACTCTGATAAGACTGTCAAAGATCAAGAAAACAAAATGATTGCTAAATGCTGGCAGAGGCTTGTGGGGAAAGCGGAACACTCATCCACTGCTGTAGAATGTAAACTCATACAATCAGTATGGAAAGCAATGTGGAAAAACCTTAAAAGACTCAAAAACGAGCCTACCGCCTAAACAGTTCATTACCAGTCCTGGTATTTATACCTACATAGACCATCCTACCACAGGAGATACATCAGCCATGTTTCTATTCAGCTCTTTCACAATAGGAAGAGCTGAACCATACCAGTGCCCCTCAAGCTCTCGAGTGGATCAGAGAATAATATGGCTACACTACACCAATGGAGTCTTATGGATTGATAAAGAAAGATGACATCATGAACTATTCAGGTAAATGCATGGAACTCAACGCCATTATACTGAGTGAAGTAAACAGAAAAACATTGAATGGTTTCCCTCATTTCTGGATGCTAGCACAAAATACCTAGTTGCAAGGCAAGCTGAGCAACCTTAGTATTATATTTCTTTTTATCTGAAAGAAACTGTGCTGTTAAAATGTGAATCCCTTAAAAGGGCTCTAGAATTAACTTACCACTTATTTTTCAAACTTGAAAATTGTGGTATATGGGTGGGAGGTATATTTCATACTTTAGAGTAATATTTAAATTTAAAAAGGAAAAATGTTGATTTCTCAAAAATATGATTGAATAACAAGTTTTAGGATATATATTATATATATATAATTATAATTTTTAATTATTTTTTAAGTTTTTTTTTATATATTTTGCATGCATATATGTTGAAGCAATACAATTGGAGGGAACAACAACAAAGAACAGGGAGGGACAAATAACCAACTGAAGCAGCTGAGTTCTTCCAAAAAATATAATCCTTGCTTGAAAAACTTTTTTAATAGCTATGAACTTCAGAAAAAGATAAAAGACAGTGTTGTGGTTTGACATGAAGTGTACCCCCGATCAGGCCATGTGACGTATTCAGACATTTTTGTCTTCAGTTGGTGGCTCTGTTTTTTGGAGGTCTTGGTGTGTGTGGCCGTGCTAGAGGAAATACGTATTGGGGGCAGGCTTAGTGAGTTTAACCCAAGCCCGTGGTCTACAGGTTGGCTCTCTCTCTGGCTGTTGTGCTGCTTTGCAAATGTGACCCTCAGCTTGCTTGCTGCTCCAGATTCAGCAGCCACGCCTCCTGCCGGACAATGGACTCTAATTGCTTGGAACCGTCAATTGTGAGCTTTCAGAATAAAACTCTTACTTTTATAAGATCCCTTGTTCATGGTGGTTTTTATCGCAGCAACAAAAAGTGACTAATACGAGCTTAATGGTACCAGAGAGTGGGCTGTTGGCTGGAAAACTTGACCATGTGAAGATGTGGAGAAATGTGAAGACTGTTGTCAACCTTTGGGCTAGAAAAGCTGTTGACTACTGTAGCAGAGCTTAAGGGGCCATGCTAGTAGAAGCCTGGAAGAAGGCGCATTGGCTTGCCAGAAATGTAGTTCCGAGAGGAAAATAAAGACCTTAGGCAGCAAAACTTGGGATATTTTGAATAAAGAGGTCCTGCAGCAGAATATTGACCCAGCAGCCCAAAATGCTGCCTGGCACTACTAAGTATGACAAAAAATGGCACTAACCTATCGTGTTGGCAGGCAGAATATTGCAAAGACAGGCCTATGATACAGACTTTGCGGTGGCGTGCTTTATATATGGTGATAATTATACACTCTTACAGTGGAAAAGATCCAGGAAAGGGGCAGTAAGGAACACTGCCACGAATGTACAGTTGGAAACCTCTCCAAAGATTGCACTACGAAGAGATTAAGTGGCACAAGGCACGAATGAGGAAAGGCGCTCTAGTCTTAATCCGGGACTAAAAGTGATCAAGGAGAGGCTGGAGGAATTACAGAGAAAACCCCAAACAACTCGTACCTTCAGGCAAGACCAACCCCCGTTCTCCCTCAGCAATTTTGAAGGAACATAATGAAAGCCATCTGCTCCCAAGTTCTGGCAGAGAAATAGGTGCAAATTGTGCGTGAAATAGGCCAGGGTCCAATCCCAAATTTGCAGCCAAACTTGGCAGTTTCTTTCACGTGGTGCTGGCTTCAGAGGCCATGAAGTTTGCAAGAGTGGAAGGGGTCATCAGTTCTTCAAGGTTACAGAGAGCTGCCAAGGTCAGAAAGAGCGTAGCAGGGGTGTCCCTGCATAAAAAAATGCCCTGATAGGCCACTCCCTAGTGTAAGATTAGCTGTGAACTTAGTGATACGCCCCTCGTTGTTGGAGGCAGACTAGAATGACCCAAGATAAGACATTGAGATGCCATCAGATCCTGGTAGAGATTACGTCGCGCGACAGGAGAAGCTTGCATTGACGGGAGTTGGTACGCAGCACTAAGAAAGAGATGAATGTTGCAAGCAAAGCTGGAAGAGCTGAGCCATCTAAGCACTTTGGAAGTCAAGTCCCAGAAGTCACACATGGAGCTACTGGACTTGGTGTTTGCCCTGCAGGTTTTCAGTCTTGTTTTGGTCCAGTATTTCCTCACTATGCCTCTATTCCTCCCTTTTGGAATGGGAATGTGTATTCAGTTCCACTGTACATTGGGAGTGTGTAATTTGTCTTTTGATTTTACAGGACCTACAGTTTAGGAGATTGGCCTGAGTCTCAGAAGAGACTTTGGAGTGTAGACTTTTGAATGGCATTGAAACTGGTAAAGACTAAGGGTACTTTTTTTTTTTTTGTCTTTTCGAGACAGAGTCTCCCTGTAGTCCCAGCTGTCCTGGAACTTACTCTGTAGACCAGGCTGGCCTTGAACTCACAAAGATGCACCTGCCTCTGCCTCCCAAGTGCTAGGATTAAAGGCGTGCGCCACCACGCCCAGCTAATTTTTTTTTTTGATTTTTTTTTTTGTATGGGGACTTTTAAGGTTGGACTAATTGCATTTTGCATTTTATATGGTCAGGAGCCTATGGGGGCCAGGGAGTAGAATGTGGTGGTTTGAATGAGTGTCCCCCATAGGCTGTAAGTATTCAGACATTTGTCTCCAGTTGGTGGCACTGTTTTTGGAGGTCTTAGAAAGTGTGGCTGTGCTAGAGGAAGTACGTTATTAGGGGCAGGCTTAGTGAGTTTAACAAGCCTCATGGTCTACAGTTGCTCTCTCTCTGCTTCCTGTGCTCTTTGCGAGATGTGACCCTCAGCTTGCTGCTCCAGATCCATCTGCCATGCCTCCCGCCACAATGGACTCTAATTCCCTGGAACCGTCAATCATAAGCTCAAATAAACTCTTCTTTTTATGAGTTCCTTTGGTCATGGTGTTTTATCACAGCAACAGAAAGGTGACTAATACAACATTTATGGCAGAATTCATGAACTCACGTGTGGGGGGGCATGGAAAGGAGAATAAATCTAAATTGGACAGAGAAATGATGTATGAAATGCACAAAACTTCAATAAAAATATTTTTAAAAATCCTGACCCTGTGCCCAACAGAACAGAAAGCCTGAGCACAGCCACTGCAGGGCAGGGATTTAAATGATAAGCAACAGTCCTTCCCAAATGGCTCTGGGCTCTGAAAGCTGTTTGTACACTGTCATGTTACACTGCAGGCTGAAAAGGACTTCCTCGGGGAATATTTTTCTACAGCTGACACTAAGTTTTTCAACCTGTGCAAAACTCTACTTTAAATCCTAATTCACTCCCTCCCCCCCTTTGTGAAGAATTCAGAAAGAAGTGCTGTTGACCCTTAAGACTTTGTAGGGCCAACCCCCCACCTCTGACCTGCAACATTTGCCTTGGTCCCTTTGGCATGCACCCTAGCCAGCCAGCTTCTGGACCTCTGTCCCTGACCCAAGCTGCACACAGCCAGGAAATACCTGCTTTAGTGTTGCTGGGCACCAGGCTCAGCTGAGGTATCAAATGGCAGGTTTTCATCTGGAGATCATTTATTTATTATATTAGTACTTTGTATTAAAGTGCTCCGGTGTGAAAGCTGAAGGAGAAACATATTCTAGCTGAACGATAACCTGGAAATTATTAAAGTCAAAAAGCTTCTAGGTCAAAGGCCAGAAGCTTCATGTTATTAGAATAACATGTTGATGTTTAAGTCATGTAACCTCCCTGGATACCTGAAACACCTGTGAGGAAAATGGTTTTCATGCTGCTGGAATGATAGCGGGTGGCAGGCTTCTGCTCCAGACTGGACGCTAATCATGTGACTGGGCTTTACAATCCAGTAAAACACATCCTAACATAAATATAAAGAAGGCAGTAAAATGCCATGGGAGGCCAGCTTCCTCACCTCTGTGTTGCCTCTCTGTTGGCTCTGCTACCCCTCAAGACTTTCCTTCTTCTTCTTTGCCTAGGTTTCATGCTGCATAGCTGTGGCTGGGGTACTGTAATTAAGGCTCCTGCTGAGATTCAGCAGAAAGTGTGGTAAGCTCTCCACAGTGTATCTTCTGTTACTGAATAAGGCTAGCACATTGACTAGATTCTGCCTATGTCAAATACTATTGCACAAAGTGTAAGCTGCATCTCAATAAGCTATTTTACATGTTTTTCACTTTAGTTTAGTTTTCAGCCTTAGTGTGCAAGAATAAGTATGCACACATGTCTCAAAGTGGGAAACTCCTGCCACTCTGAAAGTCGTAAGGCTAAGAGCCTTCTGAAGAGGGGGCCGCAGGCCTTTCATCCATAATTGACATAATGACCTGAACTGACCTTTACAGACATAAGGTACACCAGATTATAATAATTTGCATTTGTGATTTTAAATGCACATTTCAACTGTCTGGAACTCTCCAATATGGGTACTCAAAGCACAGCACATTAAAGAGGAATAAAAAGTTCTACTAGCTTCAAACTAGAAATTCTAAAACAAAAAAAGATAAATGATATCTAAGTTAAATGCAACCTTATCTTCCATAAATCAGCCAATGATTTTTAAAGAATCATGGTATAGTATAAATCTTGTCTCCTCGAAATTCATATATTGAAACAATAACCCACAGGGTAACTTATACATGGAGGCAAGGCACTAGGGATATAATTAAGGTTAAGTGAGTAGGGTATTAATCTGATAAGAACTAAAAGAACAGAAGGAGAAATCAAAGATCTTCACACAGAGAGCAGCTAGCATGCAATGCAGCAGAAGATAGCCATCTGCAAGTGAAGAAGACAGGCTCCCCAGGTCCAAGCCTGCTGCTGCCTCAGTCTGGGTCAGCCACCTTCCAGAAACATGAGGAAATCAGTGTCCACTGTTTAAGACACCCAGATTATGGTAACTACAGCAGAATAGAACAAACTACAACTATTTTTTTTCTTCCAAAAACATGAATTAGAATCATAGAAAAGATTTTGAAGTCAGGAGAGGTAGCTGTCCCAAAGGACCTCCAGGAAGAGCACTATTACAGCAAACAGTCTATGTATGACATGGAGAAAAGTCACATACCTTTGAGTTCCTCAGAGTGACACAGCAATTTGCGAGTGGAACCAATGGGCACTCTCAACAGTTTCTGAATTAGCATTTTCCTCTGACCTGGCACAGGAATTACCTCTCCCTGTTAGTTAATTTTCTTGTTGCTGCAATCAGATGCCTGATAAAAGTAATAGTTCAGGGGACTGAAATTGGTCATGGACGGAACAGCATGGCACTAGGCAGAGTTTGGTGCTGACAAACAGGAAGCAGGGAGAGGAGAGCACCAATGCCCAGCTAGTATACTCCTCCTTTACTTTATACTTGCTCTGCAGCTGCAGTCCACAGAAGGTAAATCCCACATCCAAGATGGTCTTCTCTCCCCAGCTAGACCCTCTGCAAACACCCTTGCCCCCAGCTAGACCCTCTGCAAAAACACTTTCCCCCACCTAGGGCCTCTGCAAACCCCCTTTCCCCCAGCTAGACCCTCTGCAAAAACACTTTCCACTAGCTAGACCCTCTGCAAACACCCTTCCCCCCAGCTAGAGCCTCTGCAAACACCCTTTCCACCAGATAGACCCTGTGAAAACACCCTTTCCCCCAGCTAGACCTTCTGCAAAAACACTTTCCACTAGCTAGACCCTCTGCAAATACCCTTTCCACCAGGTAGACCCTCTGCAAATACACTTTCCACCAGGTAGACCCTTTGCAAAACACACTTTCCACTAGCTAGACCCTCTGCAAACACCCTTTCCACCAGGTAGACACTCTGCAAACACACTTTCCCCAAGCTAGACCCTCTGCAAAAACACTTTACACTAGCTAGGCCCTCTGCAAACACCCTTTCCACCAACTAGAGCCTCTGCAAACACCCTTTCCCCCAGCTAGACCCTCTGCAAACACCCTTTCCCCCAGCTAGACCCTCTGCAAACACCTTTTCTCTTTAGCTAGACCCTCTGCAAACACCCTTTCCCTCTAGCTAGACCCTCTGCAAACACCCTTTCCCCCAGCTTGACCCTCTGCAAATACCCTTTCCCCCAGCTTGATCCTCTGCAAACACCCTTTCCACCAGCTAGACCCTCTGCAAACATCCTTTCCCACAGCTAGACCCTCTGCAAACACCCTTTCCACAGCTAGACCTTCTACAAATATCCTTCCTCCAGCTAAACCCTCTGCAAACACCCTTTCCCCCAGCTAGACCCTCTGCAAACAACCTTTCCACCAGCTAAACCCTCTACAAACATCCTTTCCACCAGCTAGACCCTCTGCAAACATCCTTTCCACCAGCTAGACCTTCTGCAAACACCCTTTCCCTCCAGCTAGACCCTATACAAGCATACTTTCCACCAGCTAGACCCTCTGCAAACCCCTTTTCCACCAGCTAAACCCTTCACAAACACCCTTTCCACCAGCTAAACCCTCTGCAAACACCCTTTCCCTCCAGCTAGACCCTCTGCAAACACCCTTTCCCTCCAGGTAGACCCTCTGCAAACACCCTCAAAGACATGGGTCAAAGAAGTCACACCTCTCTGGATACACCTTCATAGATAGACCCAGAAGTTGGTCTCCTAGGCAATTCTAGTTCAAGTTAGTGACAATGGAGATTAACTATCCTAGTCCCCCTTTGTACTCATGAGCTGCTGGCTAGGAACTTCTACTGAGCAGCAATTCAATTCCTAATGATTTATTTCTGGATCATAGCTAAAGCATTAGAATAAATATTGGCCCATAGTACAAGTTCCAACAGCCAAATTAGCATGTAATGGTAAACTTATATACAGAGATCACATATGTATGTAAAAGCAGCAAGCACATGCCCATACTATTTTGGCTGAAGGACTTAAAGGATAACTTTGTTCCTCGCCCTCAGAGGTCAACTAGGTCCCAGGGGACTATGCATAGGGGCATCTCTTAAAATATCCTGCAAATGTGAGTCACCAGTCTTCCCGTGTGGTGAGATCTTGGAGATCCACTAATGGAACTTCAGCCAGTGTCCAGTCTATAAAGAGGAAAGTCTGCTCATGCTTCAAAAAGGGAAGCCTGGGCTAGCAGGACCTGACTTTGTCCTTGAGTGGCTGGAACTAGTAAATAAAAAACCAAAAGGAGCCAGGGGCTCTCTCCCTCCCCCAAAATCTGAGTGATCCCTGAGGACCAGATCCTCAACTGACCTAGAGAAAACAAAAACCTTGGTTAATCTGGGCTTACTGTGTGGCTTTAGACATCCAAAAGGAAAATAAAACCAGAAAAAAGTATCAGGCTGATGTAACTTCGCCTTTCTGAATGCTTAATGACCATACTTAATGCCCATACCATTTTGGCCGAGGGTCTTAAGGGATAACTTTGTTCCTTGCCCTCAGAGGTCAACTAAGTCCCAGAGGACTATGCATGCTTCAAAAAGGGAAGCCTGAGCTAGCAGGACCTGACTTTGTCCTTGAGTGGCTGGAACTAGTAAATAAAAAGCCAAAAGGAGCCAGGGGCTCCCCCCCCCAACCCCCAAAATCTGAAGACCAGATCCTCAACTGACCTTGAGAAAACAAAAACTTTGGTTAATATGGGTTAACTGTTTGGCCTTAAACACCCAAAAGGAAAGTATAACCAGAAAGAAGTAATTAGTAAGGCCTGAGAAATTGTACTTCAGGCATAAAACTTGAGATCTTAGTAAAAAGACAAAAAGGAAAAAAGAAAGCACTGTTGTTTCACCTGTCTTCAATTCTTACTGGCAAGTGCAGCTACCCTGTGGCTGTCACTGCTTTTACCATCCTTCAATGACACGAGACACAGCTTTTCAACGCTCCAATATGGACTGAAGACTCATGTCTCTCCAAGAATCCTCCAAATCTTCAGTGCCAGATGGGGACTGCTGAGACATCCAACTTGTGGACTGAGATACTGCTGGGGTTTCAGCCTCCTCAGAGTATAGACTGCCATTGTTGGACTACCCAGGCTGTATCAGAGAGCAGTACAGGAAGATCAAGACAGGATGTGGTGCTTACTGGACCTCATTTGGTGACCATGGGGAGGGAAGACCCCAGTGTGGAGCACAAGGGCAGGACTGATGTTTGTTTGGGCTTGCCAAGAAGGAGCTTTTAAACACTTCCTTAAGGAAAATATGACATCTTTCAGCCTAATTAAAAAAAGAAAGAAATCATAAGCTGAAGATGCTAAAACCTATGATGCCATAATCTTGATATATGTTGCATGCCTACATGCATATTTTGGAGTGATGCAAATTGGAAGGAAGGAGAAGAAGAAGAATAAGAAGGAGGAGGGGGAGGAGGAAGAGGAGAACAACAACAACAAAAAGACTGGGTCAAAGAACTGACTGAAACAGTGAACTTTTTTATATATTTTAAAATTTTATTTATTTTGTATGTGTATGAATGTACAGTCTGCATGTAGGTTTGTGCACCTGTGTAGTGCAATGCCACAGAAGTCAGAAGAGAGCTATGGATTTCCCTGGAACTGGAGTTAAAGACCGTTCTCAGCCGCCAAGTGGGTGCTGGGTATTGAACCCTGGTCCTCTGCAAGAGCAGTCAGTGCTCTTAACTGCAAGGCCATCTCTCTAGCCCCGAAACAGTGAATTTCTGCATCGAAAATTTTAAAAGATTGAAAAAAGATTAAAAATATGTTTTGCAGAATGCATGAGCTCTAGACAAGAAGGGGGCATGGGTCTAGATTTGATTGGGAAATTTTATATGAAATGCACAAATCTTCAATAAAAATTGACTTTGGGGAAAAATACATAAAAAAATAAAAGCATGTTTGACCAAAAAAATGTTTTTAAAAATGGTTAAAAAAAGGCAGCATACACTTCTTATCCCTCATCACTTCTGAGTACTCAACATACTCGAACTGACAACAAATGAACAAAACGCTGTTAGACACATTGGCGCTCATCTGAGATCTCAGAACTTAGGAAACTGAGGCTAGAGGATCACCAAGCTGAGGCCAGCCTGAGCTATAAAAAAGCATCTGTGTATCTCAAAACCATGCAGAGAGAGGAGGGGAAGAGAGAGTATGGTTGTCTGAGCAAAAAGGCAACTACATTTTATCTCTGCTGACAGCCATGTGCTTAGGCTGTGGTGAGTGTGTTCTACACAGATAACTTCAACATCTCCAGTCCTACACAGTGTTCTAGAGACTTCCAACTTCCTGCTAAGACATGGGGCCTCATCCCCTGGTCTTTTACTAGAGAGGTTAACTAGAGAGGTTAATGACTTACAGTCATTAAAATGGGAAGTAAATAACACTGCATGACTTCTGAGGCAAGGACTGTAAAAGCATTTATGACTTCCGTAAGCCTTGTTGCAGGGGTCACACTGCAGATCCAAGCCACTGTGTAGAAGCCATTTGCCCTTAGACCACCATGCTTTGAGGAAGCGTAAGGCAGTCCATGAAAGAGCACCTGGAGGAGACCCCTGAAGCTGACACAGAGAAGCCCCTCGCCCATGCTTTACTTTGTTAAGGTGCTTTCAAGCAGTCTGCCCTGACCTTGTTTGCTCTAAACTGATGGCCCAATGTAGCACTGAGACCCGATGCAGTCCCCCACCAGGCACATGGCTGTTCAGCCGTCACTCAGGCCTCAAAGCAGGCATCAGGAATAGCTGTTCTACCCACCAGAGATGAAAAATCCCGTAAAACGGTGTCGGGACTCTGGTCCCGATCCCTCCAGGCACTGAGCAGTGGCAGGCGTCTCCATGGAGAATCAGATGCTGCTACTTAGCTGAATGAAAGAGCAGGCAGTGAAGAGCAGTAGGATGGGACACGCTGGCTAGCCTGGGCTAGCTGGGCCTCTCCAGCCTAGTGCAAGGGCTGTGTGTAGTTCAGCTAAGGAGCATTCTAGCAAAGAAAGTAGTAAAATAAAAAGATAGGTATTAGAACAATGTGGAAATAGGGTGAGTGGAAAAGCAGAACCACACCCCAAAATAAGGAACGGTGAGGCTCACCACTTAGTAAATTCATGGCCACAGTGCTGAAGACTCCCAGTGTCAGCTCATTCAGGGGCTTGGATTTCACCAAACTACAGGTCAGACACCAACGATGGGTCCAATCCAAACAGGCAACTTACTAGGCTCTCATCCCATTCCAATAAGAACAATAATTATTTCAACTATCTTATAATTGCTCTAAGTAATCATTCATTCTAAAGATAACTTCATTTTGAAATTCTATGAAGGACAGGGACTTTCAGTATAAACTTTTTATCAGGAGGCTAATGTGATAAAACTAGTGTCTGTGGTCAGCAAGATGGCTCAGTGCATTCAGAAGCTTGCCGCCTAGCCGGAAAACCTCCAGACCTGAGTTCAATCCTCAGGACCCACGTAGTGCCAGGAGAGAACAGACTACCACAAACTTCGTCTCACCTAGTCATACACATGTGACATGCACATGTGCACACACACAAGCACAGGCACACATCCACACACATCCACATGGCCACACACTCACATAGGCAAAGATTTCCATGCACACATGTAAACACACATGTACATGCACACATGTGTACACATACAAAACACGCACACACATGCACACATACAACCACACACCAAAAATAAATGGATTAAAATAGTGTTTAATGATTGTTCCACAGTTTCTGATGGAGTAAATACAAGAAAAACTGAAATAGGAGTCAGGAGAAGGCAGGGCCTCACAGCGGGGGGCAGCTCCTGCTCCCTGGTCATCTCCCAGAATGTCCGCCTTCCTTGTTTTCCTGATCTCTGTTTGCTCACTCCGTCCAGGCCTCAGTTTTCCTCTGTCCATGTCTCCCACCCAGTGTGTCTACTTCTCAGTCCCCATACCCATGCCTGATCGCAGGACTCCAGGGGACTGGCACAGGAACACTGTGTTCTCTCCTGGGTTTACATCACACATTGAGGTCTTGCCTATGCAAAGTAATAAATCCTTTTAAAAATATTTTATTTTTGGTTCTTAGCCTTCTCAAAGTTCTTTACAGACATTCCCTCATCTTCCTGTCTTCTAAGTAGCTAGCTCTGATGGCAGAGTGACCCCACAAGCTGTTTGTGCAGATTGGGGTGGGATATACCTGTGCCTGAGACCTCAAAATATCAGTCCTGGGGCTGGAGGAGAGACCGTCTAGCGTTAGGAGCGCCAACCACTCTTGAAGATGACCCGGGTTCGATCCCCAGAACCCACATGGAGGCTGAGAACTGTCTGTAACTCCAATTCCAGGAGAACTCCAGTTCCAGGGGAATCCGACGCCCTCTTTTGACCTCCGTGGCATTGCACGACATGGGTGCACAAACCTGCATGCAGACAGTACATTCATGCACATACAGAAATAAATAAAATAAAAAAAAAATAAAAGTGTCAGTCCTGCCTGTTTGGGATAAAGGATGGATGTTCTCAGCTTCAATAAATGTTATAGGCTCTCATTCAAATGGAAGAAAAATGTCCCAGCACCAGCAGTTTAAAAATCTAAAAAAATCAAACCTTGCTATTTACCAAAGAAGAGAAAAATAAGAAAATAGCATTTTATCATGCTGTTTTACATTCAAAACTTTTAGTTTTTATAAAACATAAAAATAGAGGACTTTATCCTTGAAAGTATATTTGTATTTTTGTGTGTGTGTAAAAAATAAATATAGCCACCTTGCACATTTAATGAAAAGTCCATAAAATCTTTTTATACAGACACACACACAAAAAAAAACACACAATTAACCATACCCCGATTTTGTAAACCTTTCCTGTGTGATAAAATAGATGCTCTGGATAGGAAGCTCTAACCATGACACCACACTGGGTCAGCCTAACCCAGTGTGTGAATAGCAGAGACCAAATGGAATCTTCCTTCCACACTGCTCAGTGGTAGTCTGCCTCATTTAGAGTTCAGCGAAAGAAGACACAACACGAGAGTGATCTTCCTCGAGCAGTTTATTCGGGCACCCTTACATCTGCTCTCTCTCTCTCTCCTCTCAACATCTCCTACTGGTTCACCACTTATATAGCATTTCATAACCAATCAATTTCCACCACGTGGGTCTCAAGGATAGGATATCTCTATGCGGAACAGAGGGCTTCAGCAGGGCCAAACCAACTGCATGGAGCGCTCACCCCCATGGGGGTGGGAGGCGGAAACCGGCGCCACCTTTGAGGCACGGCACTTCGCAGCTCCCAATAGGAGCCATTGTAACTTTAGGATAACTAGAAATGTCTGAACTCATAATATGGGAAAATATTGACATTTCATTAATTTAGATGAATATTCCAGCCCAAAATAGAGTTTCCCCACTGCTGAACATATGTTTTAAAGATTATGAGACAGAATTTTAAACTTGAACCTTAAGTTCCAATAAAGAATGACTCACTTGTAGACTTTCATAAGGCATAAATATCAGTTTGCTTCAGCTCCATGTGGCCCTGCAGCCTTTGTTATGCTCTACCCCTGTGTAGGTAAAAGTGAGTAGCTGATGCAACCAACAGTAAAAGTGCATAATTACTAAGCATCAAAGATACATAACATTCAAACATTATTTTGAGGAGAAAGAACTGCACTTAAGCCAAAGTAAAGACAAAAGCAGCTTTCACAGCAGAGGTCTTATCCCCTCAGGGTGGAACTGACAATCTATCTGCACAGCCTGGCTTCTGTGAAGAGCAGGGTCCAGGACAGCTTAGATATGAGATCTGTGGTAACAGGTGGTAGTCCAAAGCCCTTTCTTCCCAAACAGCTTCTTCTCTCTGATAACCATAGCCCTCCATCCTTGACAAAACAATGCTAGTGGCTAACTGGTTCAAGCAGCACTTAGTAGCACTTACCGCTAGTATTAAGCCATTGGGAAAAATATCTTACTGAAAATCCCTATGCCATAAATTATTTCAAACTGCTAATCAATTTCCCAGATCTCTTTAATAGAAACTGCCAATGACAGCAATACCACAATGGCCTGACTGAAATCTATGACTGCCATTTCTTCCCAACCCAGAGAATAGCCACCACAATTCCATCACACACACACACACACACACACACACACACACACACACACCTAGAATCACTCTGATTGTGTAAGACTCTTCTTCCTTAAGGACCTTAAAATTCCCGTGACTGAACATTGAGTATAAGAACTTTGCTATTTTGGCCAATGAAATACTAACCTAAGATTGTTCCTCCTACACACAGAAACCATTGTGTTCTATTTAAATAGTAGCTCAAAGAGTAAGAATGAAAAAGTTAGAAATAACGTTTTCTTTTCAGAAGTGTCCACTACCTTCCCTTCCTTGCTACAGCCCACGATTTGACACTAGCAGTCTGTTCTCTGCATGTACTCATACATCTTTAATTAAAGGAGAAATGTAAAAAGCAATGCCCATAGAAGGAGCAGACATGTCTTGGAATTGGACATATCTTGGCATTGAAAGTGAATCCACATTCCCGAAATCATTTCAGGGACAGAAAGGAGACATAAACCAGGTAGCATGGTGTCTGCTGATAGCTCAGCTGAATTAAGACTGCAGACTTGACAGTAGGAAGGTCCACTAGACAGTGCACCTATGGACCGTAAACCCCATCTGGACCAGTTACCTTTCCATAGTTCTTACCCCTAAAGATGAATCTACTTCTACTTAGTGAGAGGTGTCCAATGAGAGGTTTGGAAATGCAATTCAACCAACCCAAATTCAAGCCATCAACAAAACTTAATAGAAGAAAGGTCCTTCCTAAGTAGCCTTAGAAATGCATGAAGAAGACACTCATGCTTGCACCAACCTTGTCACATCATAGAGGTCTACTCTTGTAAATTCCAAAATGGAGGGAAAAACAGAGTCTCTCAAAGCCATGGAGCACAGAAGACGGGGCTTTCTGGTAGAGGAGTCAGAATCTACTTAGGAAACTTTCCAAGAGCAAAGCTTCCTTATCTCTGAATTGTTACATTTTACTGACCTTTTCTTCTGGTCTCTCTTCCTCAGACATTTGGTGTTCTGAACAAAGTGATGGCTAGTACTTTGAAACAGGTCTTGGGGTGGCCAACCAGAAGTATAGTAGGGCCAGACTTTAAGTCTTTATGGCCAGCCCAGGCTCTGCACTATTAGGTCAAATGCTAGCCTACTTCACCAGTAGTGACTGGGAATTGTTCTCCACTCTGGATGTGGACTATGACCCAGACACAGTGACACACACCTTTATTCCTAACTACTTAAAAGACTGAAGCCAGGAATGGAGGTGCATGACTTTAATTCCAGCACTTGGGAGGCAGGGGAAGGCTGATCTCTGTGAATTCAAGGCCAGCCTGGTCTACCAAGTGAGTTGCAGGCCAGCTGGAGCTGTAGAGAGACCCTGTCTCAAAAAAAAAATACTGAAACTGTTGTTTTGGGAAGAATGTTTTGGAAGTGTTCAAGGTCAACATCAGCAAAATGCTGAGGTTTCCACATAGGGAGGGAGAAAAAGAGAGAGAAGCAAAGGAAGGAAGGAAGGAAGGAAGGAAGGAAGGAAGGAAGGAAGGAAGGAAGGGAGGGAGGGAGGGAGGAAGGGAGGAAGGGAGGAAGGGAGGGAGGGAGGGAGGAAGGAAGGAAGATGTGGGGGGAATTGAAGGAATGTTTGTTATCTTAGACTGTCCCCTACACAGAAGGAATCATTACAGGTATGGCTATGACAGTGTTAGTGAATGCTCTTTTTTATTGGCTGAACCAACTGACATTCCCTTTTCATCTGTAGAAGATAACACACCTTGGCTACCACTAAAAGTGCCTTAGGATTACTAGGATGCTCTCTAAGAAACCCAAATGCTTGTGCCTTTGCTTATTAAGTCACATGAAGTCTGATCTTTGAACAATCTATACTTTTGTTGAATGAATTGCGTTACATATTGTGGTGGTTTGATTCCCCCATATTTGGTTCCCAGTTTGTGAAGCCATTTAGGGAGGTTGAGGAACATTTAGGAGAGGGATCCTTGCTGGAGGAAGTACATCACTGGGGTGGGCTTTAAGAGAAGTTGGTACTAGGAGCATGAGTGTTCCTGTGAAGTACCTGACCATGTTGTTCCTGAAGGAATGTGCAAGACACTGAAACTTTGCACTAAAAATCAGCTGAATGATATAAGAGGAAATTAGCAGGGTGTTCTAGTACCAGCCTGGAATACAGTACTGCAGCAAGTAATGTACAGTGTTGAGACCTTTTTCACGAGGTTTCTGAGGGAAGCGGCAACTTTAACAGGAACTGAGCTAAAGGCCATTCTTGTGTAATTTGGCAAAGTATCTGGTTGCCTTTTGCCCATGTACTAAGAATTTGCCTGAGACTAAATTAAAAAAAAACAAGAAGAAACTAATACAGAATAATTGTAAAATTAAAAAATATTGAGTGGAAAGGAATGTTGTTTCAATAAAAATTATGTAATTTTGACTTTTAAAAATCTAATAGAAAATTATTTTACAACTCAATTGAATTAAATTTTTTATTTGTGAGAATACCAAAAAGCTAGGAAATCGTCTATGCAAACTCCTTCAGAATATGTAACGCCATGTTCTAACAAAACTAAAAATTCAAGATCATTATTAATTGCTTATGCATAAATGAGGAAAATTAACTTTAATCAGAAGATACATATTCAAAGCAAAGGCTTTGTCCCTACGTAGAAGATTGGGATACAAACAACTTTAAGTTAACTAGAGGTGGTGGTGCAAATCTGTATTCTCATCTCTTAGGAGACCAAGGCAGAAAGGTCATAAGTTCAAGGCCAGCCTGAGCTGCATCATGATGCCCTGTTTCAAAAGAACACAAAACTAGCAAGAAGTTAAAATGTTTAAAATGAAATGCTTTATTGTCAACATCTTATCATTTTTCATTTTCATTTTCTTTTCCTTGCACATCTATGTTTATTGCAGCTCTCTTCACAACACCAAAGAGCTGGAACCAACCCAAAATGCCCCTCAACAGACAGAGTGGATGACAAAAATAAAAAGTGTATGACAAAAATGTGGTACATCTACACAATGGAGTACTATTCAGCAGTAAACAAAGATGACATGGTGATTTTTGCAGGTAAATGGATGGAACTTGAAACCATTATGCTAAGTGGAGTAACACAATCCCAGAGAAGCAAGCTGGGAATGGTCTCCCTCGTTTGTGGATGCTAACACCAAATACCCAGATAAAAGGGAAGCTGAACAACATTATTGTTATATTTCTGTTTATCTGAAAGCAACTATGTTGTTATAATGTAAATCTCTTAACGGGCTCTAGAATCAACTCACCACTTACTTTCAGACTCTGTAATTTCTGTATATGGGTGGAAAGTATGTATTTATATTTCAGAGAAATACAAAATTGAAGGAGGAAAATGTGAATTCCTAAACATACAAAAAAAAACTGATAGAAAGATCCAGGGCAGTTATGGCAGAGTCCATGATCTGTGGTGGGGTGGGGGGAAGGGAAAGGGGAATATGTCTAAACTGAACTGAAAAATGATGTCCGAAATACACAAAACATCAATAAAATCATTAAAAAAATTCAAAAGAAGGCTGCACAATATCTCTATACATTGCTACATGTTTATAGAGCTGAGGAATCTCACCTATGTAAGGAAGGCACAGGTCAGATTCAAGAGTCACCTCCTGTCACACATAGTAACACAAAGATGTGCTACCCAGATTCCTCTTCAAGGGAGAACTTAGTGCCCAGAAGCAATGCATACTGTTTACTGGATAGCTTCCAGAAGTTGGTTCTTCAGGTTCACCCTCTCCAGCACAGCCAAGGTCTTCTCACAGTCGCTTCTACCCAATAAATGATCAAAGTGGCAACACATTCAAGCTCATTGAACCATCTTCTTTACTTTTAAATAAAAATCACTTTATTATAATTAATTCACAAATAATAAAAAACATCACAGAGCCAGTTTAAGGAAACTTCTCAGTTCCAAACTTTATGCATCTCAATGAACCTCTGTATAGTTATATATGGTTATAGATAGACAGACAGACAGATAGATAGATAATATATAGAACTATAGTTACATACATGTGTATGTATATAATTATATATGCACTTTCACTATCAATTACAGTTTTATTTTTATTTCTTCCTACTTAATACCCAGCGCTTTGATACATTAAAATGTTGTCATCCACAAAATTCACACTTGCAATAGATTTTTTATTTAGTATTTTTACTTTTGGTGAATGAGTGTACTGCCTTCATGTATTTAAGTGCACCTCTGTCATATCCAGGGAGGTAGCAAGAGGGCATTAGATTCCCCTGGAACTGGAGTTACAGGTGGTTGTTAGCCACTGTGTAGGCTGGGAATTGAAGCTGGGTCTTCTGTAAGAACACCCAGTGCTCTTAAACACTAAGCCATCCCCCAGCCTCAGGATTTCTAAAATCTCAGGTTTTAACCAAGTTTAAAATCAGGTTTTAACCAAGTTTACAGTATTGTGTTGGGCTCATTAATGGCCATCATGGGCCAACTGGGGCCCCAGTTTGGACACACCTTTATGATTTTGGCACAAGAGCTCCCCACAGGCTTGTCAGGAGTTTTAACCAGTAAACATGCCACACTGATGACTGTACAGTCAATCATGTTTCTCTGCTTTTCTGTTCATGGGAATTTCATCCAAAAAACCCCTCTGTACTCCTAACTCCGTGTTGTTGTATATTCTTCTTGGAATGCCAAGTCAGCCTACCATATAATGGTGAAACTCACCAACAGAGCATTTCACACAAATACATATGGGTTCAATTTGTGCTATTCACTCTCACCCCTTACTGAACCCGTCACTGGCAAAAAGGCAATTGTTATAGTGAAGTGACATTATAACTGGCTTCCCACGAAAGACACCTGGGATGTGGAAAATCTGCACTGGGTGCCACCTCATTAGAGAACCTGGGATCTTGAGTTAATATTAAAATTACACTGAATATTGTATGCCATAACCTCCCAGAAAGTTTTCAGGAAACCTGCCAGAATTTTTCTCCAAATATAAAGGATCAGTTACATATATTTATAAGAATGATCTTTAACAATGTCTTCCCAACTGAGTTGAAGAAATATTTGCAGTTTTAACTCTACTTAATTTCATTTTGATTGATATTTGACCCCAAGCATCTTGCTAAGTTATACCAGCCACTTTGACCCAGACTTAAGCCATTGTGGGACAAAAATGGCAGATGGTGGCTACTGAAAAGGACTTTTCTTCTCCTTGTCAATTCTGAATATTAATGATTCAATATAAGTTTAAATATTTTCATCATGACCCCCAGAAGACAAAGAAATAAGACTCAATCATGGGAACAAGAGCATCTCAACCCTGCCAAGCATTAAGTCAGACACGGTTCCTGAGAGGAAAAGACAATATACACATGTTGATTTTTACTTTCCTCTCTCTCCTGAGTCTCTTCACACCTTGGCCAGGAAAAAGGCAAAAAGAAGAGCTCAACAATTTATGTAACACCACAGAATTGATGGAAGGCAGATATGATATATTACTATAGCATCAGCCTCTAAATTGAAGGCAAATCTGGCTTTTCTTTTGGGTTCTTGTACAGAGTATAACTTAGATTGCCAAAGAAATTAAATTTGAAGCTTCAAGAATGTACGTGTAAATTATCCACCAAAGACACTGAACTTCTTAAGTGGTAAATCTTCCTCCCTATGAGCACTTGTGCCCAAGAGATCTCTTTTGGAAATGTTCTTTGGAACCAGATAATCAGTTATTTCCATCCAAAATTTTTACTTCAAAACTTCATGTTGAGATTAAAATTTAAAATAAAAATTGAGACAAGGACTTCCTACTGTTACAGTAATCACTGAAAACAGGAGATATTTAAGAAACGGAATAAGGGTGTTTCATGAATTATGACTTTACTGGTAACTATGGAATTTTTTAGAAATCCCAAAACAAACATTTCTCTCCATGTAAGTTTGAGTTTGCTATTATAAAATACGCTTTTTAAAATGAAACTAAAATCAGGTAGAAACTAATAGTTGCTCTAAGCAATAACTCTAGGAGAACCCCCAGACTCTTCCAGAATAACCCATGAGAAGTCCTTTACTTTCTGCTTACCAGCAGATTCTAAACCCTTTCTTGGATTTTTAGGGCGTTTTAACAACAACATTCATGACAAAAATCTGGTTTAGTTGTTTATCTCTGTGTAAGAAATTACCTCAGTGCTTAGCATTGTAAATGGCAAGCCTCTATTACTCAGAAGCACTTTAGCTCAGTTGTTCCAGTTCAAGGTTTTCCTTGAGCTGCACTCCAGTCGTGGCTCACAGACGAAGTAGTGTGAGGCTTGACTGGGGACAGAAGAAGGATTTTCTCAGACAGCTTTTCCCCATGGACCTCATCAAAAGGTCTTAGCTCCTAACTGGGCCTGAGCAGGAGGAACCAGTGCCCCTGAGAAAGGCCCCAAGTGGCTAACTTTCCCCAGAAGTCTACCTACGTGTACCTTTCAGTCTTGTTGGTTCACACCACCATGTCCATCATAGGCTATTCATAAAAGTGAGTCACAAGGCCAGCCCACTCTCACATGTAGTGAAGGGGTAGAAAGTTTAGCTTTACATATCAGAGATAAATATGACTCAAACCTTGTGAGCATAGTTTAAGAACGCCACATATTATTAGTTTCAAAATATCAAATTACAAATCACTCTTTAATGATTTCAGGCTTATCTTGATCAATGGTCAATACCAAGTATGAAGGTAATCCCAGAAATAGAATATTTTCCCAGACAATCAGTATATTAAATCAATCATTGCCTTAAAGAATAATGCCATAGAAAAGCACTTGATTTTAAATGATATGATTTTTAAATGAAATATTGATAATACTGCGGGCGTGGTGGCGCACGCCTTTAATCCTAGCACTCGGGAGGCAGAGGCAGGCGGATCTTTGTGAGTTCAAGGCCAGCCTGGTCTACAAAGTGAGTTCCAGGCCAGCTGGGGCTACAGGGAGACCCTGTCTCGAAAAAGACAAAAAAAAATGAAATATTGATAATACTAAGTCTTTGCAAGAATTGAGATGAATAAGAGCCCTCATATTTGATTCCCTCATTATTGGAGGGAATGCAAAAATAATACAGTCACTTATGAAAAGAATCTGAACAGTTTCTTATAAAGATAAACAGGCACTATCATACCACAGCAGCACTACTCCTAAGTATTTACACATATAAAATGAAATTTTTGGTTTCACATTGAAATGATATGGAAGTGTTTAGCATGATAGCTCACAAGCTCCAAGGAATGGGAAAAAATGAAATAGCATTCTACATATTTACAGCTGAATGGCACAGTAAAAATGGGTTAACAATTGACATACCCTACAACCTAAAGTAATATTATCAAGCAAACTGCTGGTAAATGGAAAGTCCAGATCAAAACTCCACATACTAGAGCCAGGAATGCAGAGCAGAGATCATTTGTCTATCAGATACATGTCCCTAGATCAATAACCAATGCCACAAAAGAAAAAAGAAGGCCTGTAGTGTGCAACTGAATTCATACCATACTCTAAAATGAGCAAGTTACAAGCACAGAATACACACACCAGAAGAAGTGCAGAAACCTGGGCGAGCAATGAAACTCTACATATGTCTTCTCTATGATGGAGAGCCCATGCCTTTTTGTATTTGTTGAAACTGTTCGCTAATAGGTGAGTTTGAGGCTGGAGAGATAGCTCAGGGGTTAAAAAGCACTTTCTCTTCTTCCAGAGAATCTTGGTTCAGTCCCCAGCATATATGTGGGAGCTCATGAGCATCTGTAACTCTAGTTATAGGAGATCCAGTGCCTCCTTCTGGCCTCTTTAGGCACCAGGAAGGTCCTTGATGCACATACATATAGGCAGGCCAAACAGTAGTACACATAAAATAAAAATAACTAAATCTTTCACTTTTTAAATGAGTTTCATTTTATGTGTCTTGTACCATAAATAAATATAAAAGTCTGACCACACACTTCACCCTCTCTTGTGTCTGCAGTTGGGGTATAGGTACTCAAACACACAGGCAGAGTTGTGTTAAATGGCAGCACCAACAAAGCCTGAGCAGCAGGCAGTCTGTCCTCTATTCTGTCTTTCTTTTTTTTTTTATTAATGTCTATATATTAATTTTTATTTTTATTTATTTATTTTTTTCTTTTTATTGATGCTTTGTGTATTTCATACATTATTTTCCAATTCTGTTCAGGCATATATCCCCTTCCCTTCCCCCCACCCCACCCCTACCCATCCCAGATCATGCATTCTGCAGTAACTTTTCTGCATCTTTCTGTTTTTTTTGTTTTGTTTTCATTTTTTTAACAATAAGTGATAATTTGTGAGTACAAGCATCCTTCATGTAAAACCACTTTGCGAGCAGTTGTGCCCAAACCCACACAGCTCATGGGTCCCACCATCCAGCAGGGGGGGCTTGTATGTTCAATCAAGTTGATCAAATGAGTGTCCAGTCTATATTGTTGTAGTTTCACCATTCACCCCAATCACAGCCCTTACATTCTACTGCGCCCCCTCTTCCACAGATTGTTCCTTAGGCTTAGAAAAGGGGCACAGGTGGATGAGAAGCAAAACAGTCTACTTTCTCTGGAGCTGTTGTCTTGGTCTCTAGTCAATTCTGGCTGTTTTCTTTCATGCACAGGAAGACCCTGTCATACTTAACAGAAGAAAATGTAATTCATGGATTAACATACCATCCAAACATCTGTGTCTATACCTAAGTAACCTACCATAACAATTAGTGATGTTTAAATACCTATATATCTAATTGCGTGTGCTTCATTAGTAGGATTGAAAGGCTATATATTATACTGTTTAAATACCTATATATCTAATTGTGCGTGCTTCATTAGTAGGATCGAAAGGCTATATATTACACTGTTTAAATACCTACATATCTAATTGCATGTGCTTCATTAGTAGGATTGAAAGGTTATGTCTATTCTGTCTTTCTTTCTGCCTCTTCTCAATCCACAGGCTGTGTGAGGCATCAGCAAACATTCCTTGGGCCTCCATTCAACTTACACCATGCCCTCCCCAATTCCTTCTGGTCAATCCTTGGTTAAGAAAGTAAAAAAGCAACACGCTGCTGCAGCCAGACTCAGACTTTTACTCATCATTCAAAGGAAGTGGAAGAATCACCTCCAAAATGCCTGCTCCTGGCTCAAAAAATTAACCACATCTATTGATGAAAAGTAGCTTCAAGTCCACAGGAAACCACAGAGCTGGCAATTTAAAAACAGTACTGTGTCTTCCCCCAAAAACCTTCTAATCATCATCCTTCCAGAACTCAAAGCCAAAGAACATACCATCCACCCTTGGCTAAAACCTCCCCCCATTTTACATCCAGTCCTCTGGCATCTTCCACAGGCATTGGTCACACGCTGGTCCCTAATAAACCAGTAAACCACTAAGCAGCCTGCACTGAAGAACAGAGTATAATAATAATAAAAAAGTCCAAGATGGCATCAGAAGGGGGAAAATGTATCTGCACAAATAATTTATAAGTGATTATACATCAGCAAAGAAAAATGGAGTTGACAGCAATTGTACTAGCTCAAGACAGTGTGGCTGGAAACTTGGATGTAGCTGGTGGTGTGAAGGAAAAATGGTGGCAGTCCTTTTGCCTTGACATCCGCATCTCTGGCTTCCTGACCAATGTTTATAAGTTAAAGCAGGATATTGGATTTCCTTGTCAACCCACTTCAAGAAATTCCTCCTAAGACAAGATCTTCTAATATTGAGGCCTTGTGTATGTGGCTCATTGAACCTCACTACACTCATAACCCCCAACATTTCACTGGGATTTGGCACTGAAGTTTCAAAACTGTGTTCCCAATTGTTGATACAGAACTTTTTTCTATTAGTAATATCTAAATGATGACAGAGCCTTCCTTGCCTGTGAGCTGATTCATGGACTGTCTTCATTCTGTCACTCTGCTCTTTTGTTTTTCTCTAGCCCACTCATTGTGCTGCCTAAGTTAAAAAATGCAGTTAATTAAAATATCAAGCCATCTTTATTTATTTATTTTTAAAATTTTATTTATTTTTGTATGTATACGAATGTACTGTCTGCATGTAGGTTTGTGCACCCATGTCGTGCAATGCCGTGGAGGTCAGAAGAGGGTCTCAGATTCCCCTGGAACTGGGGTTCTCCTGGAATTGGAGTTAGAGATGGTTCTTAGCTGCCATGTGGGTGCTGGGGATCGAAACCGGGTGCTCTGAAAGAGCAGTCGGTGCTCTTAACTGTTAGGCTATCTATCCAGCTCAAGCCATCTTTATTTAAAAGAAACTATTCCATTGTCTTAAGAAAATGAATGGCAAGATTTCAGGTTTAGTGTAACAGGCATTTTAATACTCAATGTTTTTATAAATGATACACAAGCAAATGCCTTCTCTTTAGTGTTTTCAACACTTTGGAAGTGTTATTTACATATGGTAAATTTCTTCTACTTTAATAGTATAATTCAATAACTTATGAAAATCTAAGGTCATTAGTAGTCACCAAAGTCACTCAGAAACAACCTTCCATGCTTCTTTATGCTCACATAACCTTCAAATAGGGGCAGTCACCTTTCTTCACATCACTTTTGTTTTTCACTTCATATCATATACACAAATCATGCAATTTCTAGACTTCTGTACATGGTTTTTCTCACACAGAAATAAAAATGCTGCTGACATTCATGCTACTGTGTATTTTACTATATCGTGGCTGAGCAATCCATTGTATGGAAGTATCAAAATGTGCCCCTTGACTCACCACAGCATACATACTTGGTTCATTTCTGCTCTTAAGCTTTTGTCACAACCTCAAAGATTTGCAGAAGACTGTGCATATTTCTTAGGAAATATGAAAAGATCAGGTCACATGATGAGTGTGGCCATGTTAAATCCTAGAAAGTGGCTTATGACATTAATTGTGTTACCTTACATTTCTCTAGTAACTATGACAATTGACTACTTGCCACAAATACACTATTTGGATAAAATGTGCAGATATTTTGCCATGTATTGAGATTTTTGTTGTCTCCTTTGACTGTAAAAGATTTTATACATTATAATAATTCATCCTATATGTACACATTCTTAATATTTTTCACTAATCTATAGCTTAGATTTTTATTTTCTTGTGTCTCTTTTTATTTGAACATTCATGTTGTGAGAACTCCACATGTAAGTCCTGAACTCACACCATCCATATCCTCCATTTCCCTCCTCCAATTCCTCACTCTTCTCCTTTCTTTTTTGAATACATGCCATTTTCTAATTTAATGAAGCCTAACTTAACCAGTTGTTCTAGTTTCGTTTCTTTTGTCATAAAAAAATACCCTGAGAAAAAGCAACTTAGGAGGAATGGGGATTATTTCAATTTAAAATTCCAGGTTCCCGTCTATGATTGGCAAGAACTTCAGACAGCCAGTCAAACTGCAACCCCAGTCTACAGCAGAGAACAATGGAACAGACATGCTCATTTGATCGCAGGCTCAAGCTCAACTAGATTCTTCCACTCTTGGGCAGTGGGAGCAGTGCTGGCCATGATTGGCCAGGTCTGCCCAAGTGAATTAACTGAATGAAAGCAAGCTGCCCTAGACATGGATAGAGGTCAACACAGACACCCCTCACTGAGACTCTTCCCAATGTTAACAAGTAAAAATAACCCTCACACCAGTTTTCGATTTGTTTTTGGTTTTACAGTTCTTACATTGGATGCATCCCTGTCTTTCACACCCTTTAAAAAATGATCTTCTATGAAACTGCACTCCTGTCTTCTGGCTTCAGTCTGGAAGATCCCCAAACACATGGTAACAGGATCTACAGGATGATCAAACTTGCTTTAGGTATTGATGAGGATGATCCCATTGCTGACGACACCAGTGGCTGTAACTGAGGAGATATCACCCCTTGAAGGAGATTACGACACTTCACACATGGAAGATGTAGACTGAACTTCACCGGAAGAACCACTCAACCACATGTTCAATACTTACCTTCATTCCTTCTGATAATATATTTTCCAGGATTTTTGTTTATTTTTGTTAACATTTGAAAAACCTGTGTGGCATGATAACTTAAGGGGAAGTCAAGATTCCTTCTACTTCCAAGCGATGCTGTGATACCTTAGGCAGTAAAGTGAAGCTAGTGATGCTTTTTCTAGTTTCACCGTGGCTCATAGTAGAATGAATGTTTGTTATAGGACATAATGTAACCTACTGTGCTCTGAAGTGTTTAGCTGTCAAGCTGGATTCTTTAGTAGACCGAAGTCATTTGTCACTAAAGTGTTCTGAGCTGTATCTTCATGTCTAAAAAGAAAGTTGTTAGAATGGCTTGAGTTTCAACTTCTAGAATCTTAAGGTTTCCATCCCCTGTAAATTCTGCATGTACTAGTCCTAGAAATAAGTATGTAAGCAGAAACGACTTCATGGGAGGATTCCCCTAAATGGCTTGTTTTCCAAAGTAAAGTATAAGAACAAAACTCATAAGCTTCCCTAGGTCTTGTAATTTATCAAGGCTTGTGAATGGAAATGTAGTGCCCAAGTCACATTCTGCTTCAAAAGGTAAATACAGATGAGAAAAAGAAAAAAAAATGATCTTTGCCTAAAAGTAGGACATAAAGATTTTTTTTGTCTTTTCAGATCCTTTACCAGTTTTTATTAAAACATTAATTACCAATAACATTTGACAATTCCTTATATTTTGGATATAAGGTCTTTATTAGACATGAAATTTATAAATATTTTCTGCAAGCTGGTGGTTTTTTGTCATTCTCTGTCTTTGTGCAACAGGTCTTTTTTATTTTAGATTTTCCTTTATTTACTTATGATATGTTTGTGTGTGGGTGTGCCTTGTGTACCTGCATGTGCTCACAGGCGTGCACAATGCTTGGGGGGCGGGGGCTGTCACCACAGCCTATGGGTGGAGGACAACTCTGTGAAGTCAATTCTCTCCTTCCAGCTTTATGTGGGTTCTGGGGATTGAAGTTGGGTCGCCCTGAGGAAGTCTGACAACATAAACTAAAATGAACTCAAAATAGACCATAGATTCAAACTTAATCACAAATCATCCTAAAATATATAACATTTTTAGAAAAGAAAACAATGAATTTTTTTTTCATCTTAGATTGGGGGAAAATCACTAACAGAAAACATTGGTCTTCACTAAAGTTAAGAACCATGACTAGGTGACTCCTCAGGGCAACCCAACTTCAATCCCCAGGACATAAAGATTTTACTCTGTATTTCCTTCTAGAAAGTTTATTGCCTTAACATTTGTATTTATATTTATACCTATGGTTTTGAGTGCAGATTAAGTTCATTTTTTTGAAATGCTTATCAAATCATTTTAGGATCATGTATTGGATACAATATATTTTCTCCTAATAACTTCTCTACACTGCTCTTAGGTATACAGATTGGGTCAACCAGTAGTACCCAGATGTCCCTCAGTGCAAGTTCATCCACTAGAGTTTTGTCAGCCTATATTATACTATATCTTCCTTTTATCCACAAATCTGTCCTTCTAACAATAACAAACTGTATCGATTATTTTGGCTTTATAGTAAAACTTTAGGTAATGTTGAGTCTTTTAACATTGTTCTTTTCTCCATATTGTCTCAGTGAATAAATCCTTTGCATTCCATATACATTTTTGAACCATTTTGGCAATTTCTATTAAAAAGTAATGCCCACTCAATAGGAGGGCATTCATGCCTGGTTACATCTTTATTCCTATTTTATTTAGATGTTATTAGAATTGGTACTACATTTTTATTTCAATTTCTAATTAACTTTTTCATTTATAATACAGAAATACAACTAATACCTCTTCAGCTAAGTTGTCCATTTCCCCAGTTCTATGCTGGGATATTGTGTGATTGAGTCAGCCTGGGTCTTGTGCATGCTGTCATTATTGCTAATTCATTTGAGCAAGTTCCCTGAGGCCTGGAAGACTCTTTCCCTCTGATAATGCACCAACCCTGGATCTTACAATCCTTCTGCCTCCTCTTCCACAATGGTCCTTAAGCCATGAGTGGGTGAGTTTTATTTTTTTAATTTTTTATGGTTATTAAGGTTTTTCCTTTTTCCTTTTTTAATAAAATATTTATTGATGTTTTGTGTATTTCATACATCATTTAAAATCACTTTCTACCTATGCTTTTATTGGAGGTACAGTATTTATATGAATATGTGTAATGGAACTGACATTTTGACTATTCATTCATGAACTTTCCTAAATAACTATATGTGTGCTGAATTGCTTTAGATTTTATTTTTCATAGAATTCACCAAGATACCGAAAGGAATAAAGGTGAACTCAGTGCACATAGTTTTAGGCTACTTAAAATATTATTTGTGCAAACTTGGATTTGATTTGTTTTTTGTTTTTTTTATACTTTCTTTTATTTCCTTTTTTAACAATAAGTAATACATTATGAGTACAAGCATCCTTCACGTAAAACCAATTTGCAAGCAGTTGTGCCCAAACCCACACAGCCCAAGGCTCCCGCCATCCAGCTGGAGGGGCTTGTATGTACAATCAAGTTGATCAAATAAGCATCCAGTATATATTGCTGTAGTTTCACCATTGACCCCATCGCAGCCCTTACATTCTACCATGCCTCCTCTTCCGCAGATTGTTCCCTAGGCTTAGAAACGGGGCACAGGTGGACGAGAAGCAAAACAGTCTACTTTCTCTGGAGATGTCGTTTTGGACTCTGATCAGTTCTGGCTGTTTCCTTTCATGGGCTGACAGTTTGCTCAGGAATAACCTTTCAATCCTACTAATGAAGCACAAGCAATTAGATATATAGGTTTTTTGATATATAGGTATTTAAACAGTATTAATTACTATGGTAGGTTACTTTGGTACAGACACAGATGTTTGGATGGTATGCTAATCCATGAATTATATTTTTTTCTGTAAAAGATGACAAGGTCTTACTGTGGCTTATAACATCTCCTAACCACTAGAGGATGTAAACTTGTGGCATCAGCTGTGAGTTATTCCTCCAAGGAAAGAGCTAATAGCCAATTAGATTTGGGATATACAGACATAAGGCTGCCTCTGCTGCACAGTATTTCCAGGCAGGTGAGGTGTAGCTGATGCTGATGGAGGAGTCTTGCTTGACTCAAGGAGACCAATATTTCCTTTATTGGTTTAGTGGCCTTTGGTAACACTCTCTGGTATTCCAGAGACCATCTGTACACTTGCAAGTGTGATCTCAATACATCTTTCCCATGCTTACATCAGGTCTTTGACAGCAGGGCCTTACCACCTCTCTTCTTGCAGGTATCCCAGTTTACAGGCAAGAAGCCTTTTGGTGGGGGGGCTTGGCCAACATCTCCTTGGCAGAATAATCCATTGCTGATTTCAGAGCTCTTCTGTACTAATATATTTTGCTTAAATGCGCAGCTTAAAGAGACTCTAGTATTATATTTGGTTCTGAATAGAGGATAATCATTTTCACAGTTCCTATGTCTATTAGTCAATTAAAGAAAGCAGTTTTGCTGGTTTATACGAGGTTACCTCTATAACAGCTCTAATTTACAGTTAGAGAAGGACTTCATTACCATCATATTTTCCTTTGTTCTATGAAAAGGAGGTAAGAAAGTCTCTCATATTAAAACTTTGTGGCACCTAGAAGGTAAGGTTCATTAGGACTCATTATAAACAGTTGTTACAAGTAGGATCCACAGAGATGTTTGATGCCTGTAGCAGTTTGAGGCTTTTCTTCATTTTAATGTTTAGATGGGCCAACTTCTCTGCTGGTATTTCTTGGTACATACTACACAATGCAAGGCTGTATCTTTTCTTTCTCACTCATTAAGTTGGTGACGTTTTGACCTGGGGGAACATACAAATCTTTTCCCAAATTTAGTTTTAAGATTAAATTGAAAATTTTTTGACAAAAAGTTTTAATATATAACTGTATCCCCCCTTTTTTATTTTAGGTTTTTATTTTTGACCCATGAGTCTCAAAAAGGCAGTTGTAGTACACAAACCTATAGGCAGGAATCAAGGTGTAAGTTTCCTTAAATTTATCCAAGCTGTTTTGGGTGACTGTATGTTGTTAATTTGGGAAGCAAACTTAATTCCTTAAGTTAAATTATCCTACAGGTAAAAGAGAATGTTAGAAGATGATACTGTATAACATAAAATTATAGAGAATATTTGTTTATGTTAATCACAAAGTTATTGTTATACAGATTCTAAGTAAAACAAAATGAACAATAACAATTTGTAATTCCAATTAACCTAGATGTATTACCATTTTAATTAAAACCTTTAAATCAATGTGTTTAATATAGACATTTTCACTTTTACTAAGTCCTAAAATACCATGTAATTTGTAGATAGAGTTTGGGCAAAATTGGTTACTTGTTGAACTCACGTCTATTAATTAAATATACATTAATCGAATATAGACTTGTGTCCCTCTCCCAACCCTCCCACCCCTCCAGATTCACCATTTCAGTCAGTTTTCTGGTGCAGTATTTCTGTTGTTGTTCTTTCAATATGCATTCCTCTAGACAAGAAATATTTTCAACTAGGTTATTGATGCTAGCATCCACAGATGAGGGATACCATTCATTGTTTGTTTTTCTGGGACTGTGTTACTTCACTTAATACAATATCTTCTAGCTCCATCAATTTACCTGCAAAGTTCATGATGTTGTCTTTCTTTACTGCTGCATAGACCTCCATTATGTACATGTACCACATTTTCTCTATTCACTTGTCAGTTGAGGGGCATTTGGGTTGGTTCCAGCTTTTTGCTATTGTGAACAGAGCTGCAATAAACATAGCTGTGCATGTATTTCTGTAGTAAGATGAGTCTTGTGGGTATATACCCAGGAGTGGTATGACTGGGTCAAATAGCAAGATCATTTTGAGTCTTCCAAGTGTTCTCCACACTGGTTTCCATAGTGGCTGTACAAGTTTACATTCCCACCAGCAATAGATGAGTGTTTCCCTTTCCCCACAACCTCTCTAGCACTGATATTTGTTTTTTTGATCCTGGCCAGTCTTATCTGAGCGAGATGATATCTTAAAGTGGTCTTAATTTGCATTTCCCTAATTATTAGTGATGTTGAACAGTTTTTAAGATGTTTCTCAGTCATCTCTAATTCCTCCTCTGTGAAGGTATTTTATTTATTTATTTGTATGTTTTTATTTTTGAGGCTATTATGAGTGGAAAGGTCTCCTTATATTCCTTCTCTAGTTGCTTGTTGTTGGTGTAAAGAAAGGCTACTGAGTTTTATAGGTTAATTTTGTATCCCACCACTTTAGTGAAACTCTTACTCATTTCTAGGAGTTTTCTGGTGGAATTTTTAGCATCCCTTAGGTAAACTATCACATAATCTGCAAAAAGGGATAGTTTGACTTCCTCGTTTCCAATTAGTACTCCTTTAACTTCCCTTTCTTTCCTTATTGCCCTAGCAAGCATTTCAAGCATTATATTGAAGAGGAGTGGTGATAGGGACAACACCTTTCTGGGTTCCCGCCTTTAAGGGGAATGCTGCCTTTTCTACATTTAGGATGATGTTGGCAGTGGGTTTGTTGTATATGGCTTTGATTATGTTGAGGAATGTTCCCTTCAGTTCAAATCCCTCTAGAAATTTAAACACGAAGGGATGCTGTATCTTGTCAAAGGCTCCTGCTCTCTGCCTGTCTAGCTCCACCCACACTGCTTTGCATGCTGGTCATACCCCAGGTGGGGCTTTCTGGCTGCACCCACACCACTGGGAGGGGTTGAGGGGGCTCCAGGTGGGTTCGGCTCACCTGGCTGGCAGGCTGTGGTCTTGGTGACTGCCTGTCTACCTCTGCCCAAGCTGCTTTGGTCAGTTTTTTCCTTACTATATAAAGTTGGCATTTGAATAGCCATGTTTTTTTTTTTCCCTATAGGTAGTTTTTTTTTAAATTCTTTTAAAAATTTATTTTCGTATGTGTATGAAAGTACTGTCTGCATACAGGTTGGTGCACCGGTGTCGTGCAATGCCACAGAGGTCAGAAGAGGGTGTCAGATTCCCCTGGAACTGGAGTTACAGATGGTTCTCAGCTGCCATGTGGGTGCTGGGGATCGAACCCAGGTCCTTTGAAAGAGCAGTAGTTGCTCTCAACTGCTAAGCCATCTCTCCAGCCCCCAAGGTAGTTTTAAAATAAGTCTTAGAAACTATTTTGTGTCTTTTGCTTCTCCTATCTAACTTCCCTGGTATAGCAAATTGCTTACAATAATGTCTTTTAAATTTGTATAATATTCTGTTCAGTTAATGTACTGTAACTGACCAAACTATGTAGTTTACTTAACCAGCTGTGGATTTTATGATGTTAGAAAGAAGAGATAAAAAAGAAAGGAAGAAGGCCCATGCCTTTAAGTGCATCAGCACCTTGGAGTGTCACAGAAAACTTTGGGTGATAGTAAACAACATGGACATATCTTTTTTCCTCTCTAGTGACCTAGTTTTTCAGTAGATACATTTAGAAAATTAAAAAAAAAATGCAAAACGCATGTAAGAAGGTAACAGAAGTTGAGCTGGCTGACTGATTTGATGCAATCCGCTGTGAAATCCTGAACTCTGGGTTTAATGCAATCCAAAATAACCACCTATGCATTTCAGAGTATCTGGAAATTTCCATGGAATTCCTAAATGCAGTTTTAGTCAATACAAATTGATCAGTATTTGCAGGGTGACCATTTCGGAAGGGTATATGTTGGGTGTTATCATCAATAGAACTAAATTCACAAAATTTTAAAAGTGTTCTTACTGCAATGTAAATGCACTTGCTTGAGCAGGATCCACCTCACCAGCCACATGTCCTATTTGACTTTACCACTAGAGTAGATTTATAGGGAAACAAAGTGATTATTTAGGTATATAACATTGCCTACCCATGGAATCCTGTTTCTTCTAAGTAACAGCAGGCGCTTGAAGGTCTGGGAAGGGATGGGCTCTTCCAAACTCCGAGCAGCCCAGTACAGGCGCTTTAAGAACGCCTTCTGGTGATCAAATGTGGGTCTGTGACTATAACTCATCCACCAAGGGCTTCCTCTCAAGTGCTAACCAGGGCCTCTAGAGACCTCTGTCCTTGACAGCAGTCCGCTTTACACATCTGAGCATTGTCTGGAATTATTTCTGTCATTAAAGGATGACATTGTTTTATATTTGGTTTCTGGAGCACGGTGTGAGGGGTGGAAAATTCCTGACCTTTTCTGACTACAAAGCCTCAGTCTCCTCAGTCCAGATTCTGTCAGTATGGTTTATTTAAGAAGGGATTTGTTTTCCTTTATATTGTCTATTATTCCAAATGTTGCTAGTTAGAGTATAAGATTTGTTTGATGATCTGGTGTAGATCCCTTGGAACAAGGGAAACCTTTCTTGGGAATCTAAGGTTTTTGGTTTTTTTTTATTGGCACCATGCTAGATATTTTGTGAAAGAGAAGTCATGTTCCCTTTCTTGTTAGAGTATGAAATTTATGTAAGCCTCCGCTCTACTGCATAAAATGTGTTTTGGATAGAGAGTGGCTGAATGCTGCCCTGTGATTTAGTGCAAGGAGTATTTGTGGGGAACTCCCAAGACTTTCTGATTAATTGATGTGGCCATGTCATTTACATAGTGTACTGTATTGCTTCTGATTATGTCTGTCATTAGCTTTTATGTGAAGAAAGCTTTAATGTAGACATTTACAAACACACATACACACATGCACACATATATACACACACCTTACACAGACACATGTGAAAACACACACACATGTATGCACTTGCAGACACATGTGCTCATACAAAGAAATGATTGATATATCTCAGGGTTCCACATTATCAGCACACAGTGAGTTCCAAGTGTGCTGTCTTTTCTACTGGCAAGCCTATATTTATAGTCAGAAATGAGTTGAAGTAAAGCTTAAGTATGTCTATAAATGGATCTAAGAAATATTAATATTTTTGACTAAACATCATAACCACAATAATTGCGTGCAAAAACATCAAAGTCCTTCATGACATCAGCGATGCAGTCAGTACTCACACTCTCGTGCTTCTCTCAGATAGTTTTAGTGCTTTGCCTGATTGGATGGGGATTCACATGAAGTTTCATCTTATAGATGTGTACTATGATGAGTATCACCTGGAGGAACCCTGTGATGCAGAATTTAGAAGAACAATCATAAACATGGTCAAATAACTTAAATAACACACAAAGAAGCCAACTCAAAGAACTCAAAGAGGATAGGTATAAACTCTAAAGCTCAGAAACATAAAAATACGCGGATGAATGGAATGACAAAAACAGTTCAGGACTTGAAAAGTGAATTCGCAAAAGAGATAGAAATATTGAAGACTGCAGCTGAAATCAAGATGGAATGGAAAAACTCAATAAGTCAGTTTTGAAATCGCAGGAGAGTTTCACAAGCAGAATGAATGAAATGGAAAACAGAATGGATGACAAAGCTGAAGACTCGGCGGACAGTTCAAACATGGATCACATTGATTGTGGTTTTTATGTTCTCTTTAGTTTAAATTTTTTTATTGCATTTTATTTACTTTTGTGGGTGCATGTGTGTATGTGTGGGTGCACTGTGGCATGGTGCTGGTGTGGAGATCACAGGACAACCTGTAGGAGTTGGTTTTCCCTTCTACCATGTAGGTCTGGGGATTGAACTCAGTTCTCAGTCTTGGCAGTTCCTTGACTCATTCAGCCATCTGGTTAGCATATTTCTCTGTTTTAATAGTTTGTCTTAAATTGTTTTCCACACTTTATATTTGGGTGACTGCATGCCTGTTTATTTAACACACCCACTCTGCTTTACACTGCTGCTAATGTAAATTCAAAGCTAGAGACTTGAGAAGATTCAGGTAGACTTTTCTCTTTTTGGGAAAATATTACTTATAAATACCTACTTTCTTCTAACCAAGTATAGAAAATCAATACCTATGAAGATATGTATTTAATAGTATTTAAAAATAATTATTAAATATAAGTGTATGTATAATCAGCAATTTCCCATGGGTTAATTTTGTGTGCATGTTCTTTTTTATTTATTCTTTGAGAACTTCATATATGTATACAGCATACTTTGATCATATCAACCATCTACTCCTTCCTCAACTTCTCCCAACACTTTCTGCCACACCCCACCCAACTTTTTGTCCTCTTTTTGTAACTCACTGTGTCCAATGAATGCTGTGCTCATGTGGATGGGCCTTACACTGGGGCATGTTCAATCTACCAGGGGACACTTGAGGAAGAAAATTGACTCTCCCTACCCAGTAGCCTGCAGACAGCAAAGTTCCTCAGCTTGGGGTGGGGCTTCACACGCCTCTTCCTTTGTCTACTGGAATCTTGATGATCTGGTCTTGTGCAGGTCGTATGCAGGCAACCAAAGGCCCTGTGAGTTTGTGAGTGCATGCCTTGTCATGCCCAGGGGACACTTTCACAGCAGTCCTCCCCAGTATCCAGCTCTTACAGTTTTTCTTGCCCTCTTCCTGCAGTGTATAATATTGATGTCCCGCTCAGGACTGTGCCCTGCACAGTTTCTCATTCTCTGCACTCGAACAGCAGCGAGCCTGTGTTAACCATCATCTGCTGCAAAAAGAAGCTGCTTTTATGAAGGCTGGGAGTTGCAAAAATCTGTGGGTGTGGAAACATTTGTTTAGAAGGCAGTTCATAAGCAAAATAGTGGTTGCAAGTTCTCGCCTAGGGTCTGTGACCTCCCCTGCCACTGGCTCTTGGCCAGGTTTATATTACCAAGAATGAATTCAGTCCTGTAGAGTCGATCTTAAATATAATCAGATGGTGGTTGGCTACCCTTGTAACATGGAAAAACCAACTGGTACTGATCTGGATGTTTCCTCCATAAGGCTAGCTTTCGTGGTGTGGGAAGGTGCTACACAGGCAGTGGGGGAAGAAGCAAATTTGTGGTCTTCCCAGCTGCGAACCCGCTGAGCTGCAATAACTTTGTTCTTTTCACTCAGTTCAGGTCTGAGTCCACAGTGCTGCCGTCTGCATTCAGGGAGATCTTCCTTCTTTGATTAGACCTCTCTGGAGATATCCTCATGGACTCATCCAGAAGTGTGTCTCCTAGGTGATTCTAAGCCCAGTGAAGTTGAAAATGGAGAGTAACCGTTAGCACTAAGAGAAGTACCTTCTCTCCCTGTTTACAACTGCCTAGAATTCTATAATGTGGACAGGCCTTGCTTTTTGAGTGCATGTGTGTATGCATGTGGTGTGTGTGTGTGTGTGTGTGTGTGTGTGTGTGTGTGTATGTATGTATGTATGGAGAGCAGATCAGGTGTAATTTTCAGGAACACCATTTTCCTCTTTTGAAACAGGGTCTATCACTGGCCTAGAGCTCACCAACTCCACTAGGCTGTCTGGCCAGTGCGCCTCAGAGATTCACCTGCCTGTTTCCCTAGTGCTAGAGTTATGAGCATCAGCCATGTCTAGATTGGACTCAGGTCTTCGTGGTCGCAAGGTCAGCACTTTAGAGACTGAGCTATATGTTTTCGAAACTCTTTTTTTTTTTTTTTTAAAGGGTGTTTAAAATTTTATTTATTTATTTATTTGAATGTACTGTCTGCCTGTAGGTTTGTGCATCCGTGTCATGCAATGCCGCGGAGGTCAGAAGAGTGTGTCGGATTCCCCTGGAACTGGAGTTCTCCTGGAATTGGAGTTACAGATGGTTCTCAGCCGCCATGTGGGTGCTGGGGATCGAACCCAGGTCTTCTGCAAGAGCAGTCGGTGCTCTTAACCACTAGGCCATCTCTCCAGTCCCAAAACTCTTTTAAAGTGATCACTTGCTACTGAACATCTGAGTTCTTTCTGGTCCTTTCTCAACACAGATAACACCATGGAAATGGACTTTCCGGTATAGAGCACACACATTAGAGTTGCTAGGACGAAGAGTACACCCTTGTGCCGTTTCCCCAGATTGTACCATTTGTGTTTCCATTGGCATTGTGTGAAAAAAAAATCTCTATAAACATTTATTTTTAAAAAGGGCATTGTGGGGCTGAGGAGATGGCTCAGTGGTTAAGAGCACCAGTTGCTCTTGCAGAGGACTGGGATTGGGATCCCAGCACCCTCTTTTGACCTCCAAAGGCATTGTACAACACAGATGCACTTATATACATGCAGGCATTACACTCATACACATAAAATAAAAATAATAAAGAAAATAAAAAGGTGTATTGTGATATTTTTGACAATCATATAAAGAAAACGATGGGACAGTTCACTTCAATTTATCTTGGAAAGACCAAGGTTGTGAAATTTTTAAATGACTAAATTTCATTTGCATGTTTTGCCCACACAATGTTCTCTAGCTTTTTTGATTGTTGGACTTCTTTTTTTTTTAATTAATCTTATGTCTCCACAGAGATAATTTTTGTTCAATTATGTATTTCTAAAAAAAGTACATTCTATTTAGATTTTCAAATTGATTTGTCCCCAGCGACACCAAATGATTTCATGACTCTAAAGTTCATTTTCTTGGGTACTCACTTCCTCTGCCAACTGTTTTTGATTTACTGTGTATGCTTTCTTTTCTTTTTTATTGTTAGATAGTACTTTGTCACATTGATTTGTTTCCAAAGAACCATACCTAGCACACATAATTAGTTTATTTCATTTTAAACTCATTTCAGTACCTTTCTGTTTTATTTTAGTTTACTTCATTATTTTTATCTTGCTTTTTAAGATGGGTACTTAATTTTAATTTATTCCTTTATACTGTGCTAGGTACATAATGCTATAAGCTTTCCCCTGCTAACTGCTGAGACTTTACCTACCAATTCTAACATGTCATCAAGTATACAGTTATGACTGGAGTTATATTTCATGGATTCCAATGGCATGATTTATTATTTAGAATGCTGTTTTTAGTTCAGTGGCTAATAAGAGTCTTGGCAGGAAAACACTGTGGTACTGCAGTGGAGTTTGTAAGACCTCTGCAAAGTAACGGAGAAGAAATAGTGTTGAATATTTTAGTTTTGATTGGATACAGTTACTAGTTACACAGGAGAAGAATGGAGGAATAAAATATAAGTCAGTGATTCTGGGTTGGAGGTCAACTATCCAAACCCAGGAGATGAAATACATTTATGGATCGAGCTGTGTTGACTGGAAGGCTGGGGGGATGCCTCACTCAGTAAAGTACTTGCTGCTCCACCATGAAGCCCTGAGTTCAGGGTCATGGGTCCTAGTACCTACAGAAGAAGCCATGTGTGGAGTATGCACAGGGGACTGTGGACAGGAGGGTCCTTGGACTTGGCTAACCCATCTAGAGAAAATGGTGAGTTGCGTGTTCAGTGAGAGAGACTGTCTCATTAAGGTAAACAGTGCTTGAAGAACTCACTCAGCATCAACCTCTGGCCTCTATATACCAGTGTACATACATACAAGTGAACCTCTATATACCACATGAACACATTCATTGTTGAATGTTGAATTTGAAGTATATGAAGGACATCCAAGTGGGAGCATCTAGTTGTAAACTTGATTCCAGAACCAGAGAGTATGAACTGGATGAATATTTCCAGATGTGACAGCTGACACTGCATGGAATCTAGATCTTTCAAGTCTTGCATAGGGTAAGAAGGAGGCTATGCTTGGTGTATATAATACCTGACAGAACAGCTGAAGAAAGGAAACATTTATTTTGCATCACAGTGTCAGAGGTTTTAACCACCATGTTGGGGAGGCCATGGTTGGTCAGGGCAGTGCACGTCATGGCAGACACAAACTCAAGAGGAAAGGTGATAGCAAGGGACCAGGCAAGGTGCAGTAACCGGAGACGAGCTTCTAGTGTCCTGCTTTCTCTGAACAGGCCTTGCTCACCACAGTTCCACCCCTCCCAGTTGTCCGTTCATGTTTTGATCTGTCAGTAGGTTAAACCTTTTGATATGGCCTTCATGATCTGTCTGAACCATCTCATGGACAAACCCAGAGGTACGCTTTGCTGACATCCTAGAGGATCCTCCACCCAGCCAAGCGGACATTCAGTGCTGTCTGTTGGAAACAAGACTGGCAGGTCTGCCATTAATTTTCCTGTGCAGTGTGACCTCCGTTTATATTTCACATGTCTTGTGAACACATAGCCACATGTCTTAAACCTTTCTGAATCATTTTAGAGAATTCCCAGGGTTCACGGTAAATATGTTAGTTAATTGAGAAAATAAATGCAGGATTTAAGTCAAGGAATCTCAGAGGAAGACCTACCCTTTATTTATTTTTAATTAAAATTATTTATTGTTTTTATTTTTTGTCTGTTTTCCTTGCATGTATGTAAGTACACCTGTGTCATGCAATGCCTGCAGAGGTTGGAAGAAGGTATAGGATGGAACTAGAGTTATAGATGGATATCTCTCTAGTCCTCAGAAGACCTATCTTAAAAATAAAGAAGTTATCGGGGCTGCAGACATTGGCTTATGTGCACTGGTTGCTCTTGCAGAGGGCCTGGATTTGGTTCCCAGCACCCATATCACAGTTCACAATCATCTGTAACTCTGGTTTAAGGGCATCAGTACCCTTTTCTGGCATTGTGGGCATTTGCATGCACACAGTGCGCTTACATGCAGGCAAAACATGTAATAAAAATAAAAAAAAACTTTAAAAAATTAAAAATATTTTTATGCATTCATTTATGTGTATGTGTGTATGATGTATGTCTGGTGTGTGTGTGTGTGTGTGTGTGTGTGTGTATGTGTGTGTGTGTGTATGTGTGTGAGATGCGTGTATGATGATGTGTACCGTGGCCTGCAGGTGGAAGTTAAAGGACTATTTTGTGGAGTTGGTTCTCTTCTTTCACCTTTACACGGGTTTAGGAGATCAAACTCAGGCCTCAGGTCACTGGGCTTAGGCACGACTTTTACTTGCTGTGCTGATTTCTTGATGAACAGGCTTGGTAGACTAAAAATAGAAGAGTGAATAGAACTTGCTGAGGTGAATCTTACCTAAATGAATATTGCATGGAGAGAGTGAATCACTAAAGGGATGCAAACTCCGATGATGAGGCGAGACAAGGGAGCAATGTTGGTGAATGCAGGGATGCAAACTCAGACGGCAGGCGAGACAAGGGAGCAATGGTGGTGAATGCATTTGTAATTTTTAATGTCAGGAACATTTTGGTTTGGGAATAAATTCCCCAAAGTAGTCCTTGGCCAATCAGGGACTGGATGGCTCATCTGAACTCGATGCTCCGAGACCATGAAGTATTATGGGATGGCATTTTAGCATGGCAAACTTGTGCCTGTAACAAGACTCTGGTGCCTGCAGGCATGGGAGGGCTGGAAAACATGCTTTATGCTAGAATCATTCCTATAGAATCATTTCTAAATATGAACAGTGGTGTGGCATCCTAAAATGTCCCCATCTGTCAGCATTTTTTATTGTTGTTGTTTTCTTCTTTTTTCTGATAGCCACAAAAATCTAATCTCAGACTTTAGTTGTTTGAAATGTTGACTGTGATTTAGTGAACTCTTGCATGTATACGCTAATTATCTAATTTCAACTTTAGACTTCCTCTGTAAGGAAGAATTAGTCCAATTTAGCATAAGAGGAAGCTAAGTCACAGATGATTTTAATGGATTTAATTAGCTGCCAGGACTGGTGGATGGCAGATCGGGATGCAGCCCTTCTGATTGAAGGAGGCATTTTTCCAGTCACTACACGTATCACTATAGTCAGGGGAAGTTGAAGTTTTGTGAATCAGACCGTGCAACAAGGCAGTGTGTCAAGGGGGCTTCCAAAATCGAAGTAAAGGTATCTTGAACTCCAATTAGAAACATTTAACATATTTCTTTTTTTTGCAAGAAGACCAAAACCTATCATATGATTTCTAGTGATTTAGGGAAATCATATCACAATTCCATCACACATAAAAGTCCTTAATAGCTGAAAAGAAAGGGATCATCTTTGTGATAACATCAATGGATTTCTTTTAGCTTTTAATGCCCCTTCAAAGGGACTGCAGCTAAAAAGTGAGGTGGTAAGGAGACTATAGGTCGTGGATGTTGAAACACTGAAAGCCCGAACATAAATGTTTTGATAAATACCAAGTGGTAACAAATATTGCTGTGAGATTCCACTATAAGAGTAGCATACTTATTTGGTGTGAAGAAAGAGATCTTAGGGTGTGTAGTAGATAAAGGTGATAAATTTGGCTTTTAAATTTTGGAGAGCAAAATATTATGGCTGCTGTGTGTCAGTCAGTGTAGAAATAGGAAGGGAGCAGTCATTTCATGCTGAAGGCTTGTTTGTGCTTTCTTTTTCCTGTTTATGCCTTTCTTCAGTACATATATATATATATATATATATATATACACATATGATGTGTGTGTAATATAGTAACATACTTATGCATACAAAGGCCTTTTCAACATCGAAGATTCCAGGTCTCAGCTTGGATAATCTGGTAGATTATATTGACTGTAACATAGAAGACGTATGCCAGACACTTGACCCCTGGAAAGGAGTCACAGGCTGTGGCATTTTTTAAGCATGTTGAAGAGTGAAGGGAGCAGCCAACACACTCACGAACAAACGTGCATTGTTGTTCCAATTGGAACCACATGCTGAGTCCTATAATATGAGTGCAGCATAACCGAGAGTATGTGGACATGCAGAACCATGAATGTATTGTTATGTTTTTATTTATATTACGTCTGTGAGTCTTGAGGCCCCTCACTCTATCTTTATTCTTTTTTGTGTGTAGTGGAAATCAGCAACATAAATGGAGCTGCAAGATGGAGGTGGGCAACAAAAGAAGCAGGTCCTGTCAAACTACTGGCACTGTAGAAAGATTTCAGCCACCACAGTGAGCACCTGAGGACTTTGGGTTCCCAAGCCGGTTACATCCGAAACCATCGTATGGGCCAGTTTACAGCTGCTGAGTCAGACCCTTCTAATCATGACACCAGTTCAGTGTCTGTTTATAGACAATTGTATGAAGAGGTGCTGACCAAAGTGAGTGCTTTAGGCTCCATTCACTTTCCTCTGCTGAGCTCCAGCTGTTCAACTAGAGTGCATGCAGTTTGTATTTATTGGCAATTTAAATGAAGACAAGTCAGAAATTTTAATTTTTTTCTACTTGCAGATGAGGGTGATAAAATTGGATGTATTTGTGTCTTTTAGGGAGTAACAGCTGGAGTTATGTACAAATCTTACTGTTTATGCTCTCTATTCTAGCCAGCAATAGAACGCTCCAGGGAAGGAGGCAGAGAGACCGTGGAGCACGCTCCAGGGAAGGAGGCAGAGAGACCGTGGAGCAAAGTCTGCTCCCAGGCTTGATCTTCTGTTCCTTAAGGGAGGGTGGGATTCAAGAAAATATGTAAATACCTTGCTGGGGAAAGAATCAAAGGTTCTGCTGTGTCCCCTTCCCCATTCTACAGTTTTTTCACATTTTTGGGATGATTAATTTCTTCTAGCAAAAGTGAATAATAAAGTTAAATAACCACCCTTCCCGGTAGCAAGATTGCAGATGTCGCTTCAGACCCCTAACCTGGCTCTTCCGGTTGCACTCAGCACTTGTCTTTGACATTGCTCCTGCGCATGCTTTTTCTTGTGCATGTGTTTTAATTTTTGTATATTTTGAGGGGTCGTTCACTTTTCAGAAAGTAGTTGAGGGTCTATTATGTACATAATAAATGCTAGCTTTGTGAGGGAAGATTAAAAGTTGTAACATGCAATCGTTTTTCCGTATTTATTTTATTTTATTATTATTTTTTAAGACATAGTCTTCTACATTCTGGGCTGAACTTGGGATGTAGGCAAAGATAACCATGGGTTTCTGATCCTCCTGTCTCCACTTGTGCCTGGTGTTACAGGCATGAGCCCTCGTGTGAGTTTATGTGGTGCTGCGGATGGACCTAGAGCTGCATGAAGATGACACAGGCACTACCAACTGAGCTACATCCTCATCCTTTTTCTGCATATTTCTTTTAATTTAGAGGTGAAGAAAAGAACAATCCCTCCATATTCATGAGGATAAGTTATACACATAAAGGAAGGAATCACCAATATAACAGAAAACAAGCCACGGCAATCCAAGAGACAAAGAAGACTCAACAGTTCACTACGAACAGGAACAACTTTGGGGAGAGATCCGCGTTCTTATTGGCTGTTAAGTTTGGATAGGGAGAGAAGACTGAGACTGTGTCCAGGATGGCAGTGATGGGGATCAGAACATGACCCAGTAAAGAACCTGTGAGCTGACTAGTTTTGATATCTACTTGTTTTTAAATTTCCACAAACATTTATTGAATGTCTAGTGTCTAGACAGGGAGATGGGATCTGGATATACAAAGGATGTCGGACATGGTCTCCACATCTGTGCAGTTATTGTATAGTGGTTGATGTGGATGATAAATATGGAAGCTGGTGTACTACTGCACAATGGCACAGTATATAAGGTCTAACTGGAAATGTGCAGGATTCCACCAGAGAAAGCAACTATAAAAATGATTGTAAACATGCATAACAGCCCCAAAGAGCTGGGTATGTGGTGGTGTACAGTCAGTTGCCCTGGGTTAAAATCCAATCTGCTATTTGTGGGGTTTTAGGGCTTGGTAAGTTACTAGACTTACCTGTGCACAAGACTCTAATTTCATGACATGGGAATCACTCTACCTCACAGAGTTGCCACAAGAACTGAAAGAAATAGCTCCTTTCATTGTGAAAAACCAAAACCAAAACTTTTTATTTTACGTGCTTTTCATCTCTTTCTCAGTCTTTCTCAATATTCTTTATGAGGAAGTTGACTGTTTTGAGCAGAAGTTCACTGTTTCAGTTAGTTCTTCGATGCAGTCCTTTCTGTTGTTGTTGTTGTTGTTGTTGTTTTCCAATATGCATCACTCCCAACTGCTTGGACAAAAGCTCAAGGGGCCGTGCACAAGAAATACAACTAGGTAATTGGCACCAGCATCCGCAGATGAGGGATACCATTCATCGTTTGTTTTTCTGGGACTGTGTTACTTCACTCAGCATGATGTCCTCTAGCTCCAGCCATTTTCCTGCAAAGCTCATTATGTCGTCTTTCTTTACTGCTGCATAGAACTGCATTGTGTAGATGTACCACATTTTCTCTATCCACTCATCAGTTGAGGGGTATTTAGGTTGGTTCCAGCTCCTTGCTATTGTGAAGAGAGCTGAAATAAACATGGCTGTGCATGTATCTCTGTGGTGGGGTGATTCTTGAGGGTACATGCCTAGGAGTGGTGTGGCTGGGTCGGGTGGCAAGTTCCTTCCAAGTCTTCCAAGGGTTCTCCACACTGCTTTCCATAGCAGCTGTACAAGTTTACATCAAAACCAAAACTTTTAACTCTGCAGGTCTCTGCTTTGGCACATAGCAGATACTCAATATATTTTAAAATCACCCTTCATTCTTGTGAACAGACCAGAGAAATAAGATGTTATTTTTATTTTGTTTTGGAAAAGACTCTAAAACATTTATAGTAAGCAAGAGTTAATAAAATCAGTTGAAGAATCACAGATTGGACTCCTCACAACTTATTCTACCTTGGCACTAAGGCTGATAGACTATTCCTAAGCAAGAATCTTAATATGGGAAATCTTTGACCCAGCTCTGAACCCTGTGAGCCATAACAATGACCACATGTCAAGATGAGCTCATGATGCATAGTGGACAGTTGTTGTTGGTGTGTGTGTGTGTGTGTGTGTGTGTGTGTGTGTGTGTGTAACCAACTGCTCTCTGATTGGATTTAATGCCTGGAAACACAAGCCTGGTACTGTAAACCCAAACCAAGGATCCACTATGGGGCTCACAGGCTCTGGGAGTGAACCTACTACCATTATGTTTCTAAATGGTTATAATCTCAATTTGCCTTCTTTTAAAAAATATTTTATTGAAGTTTTGTGCATTTCCTTTCTCAGTCCAATTTAGATTGATTTCACTTTCCATGCCCCCCACCTTACCTGAGTTCATGCATTCTGCCATACATGTCTGTATCTTTTTCTGGGGCATTTTAAAGTTTTTTCAAAGCAGAGGATTATTGTTTTGGGGAGAACTTTACTGGTTCAGTAAGTTCTTTGTCCCAGTGTCCCCAGTTCTTTTATTGTTGTTGTTCCCTCCAATTTGTATTGCTTAAACATATGCATATACGTATATAGAGAGATATATCACCTATAATATATATCTCACCTATAGTATAATTATGTCATCTGAAAATAAACTGTGTTTTATTTCCAAGTCATATTTCAGGATTCACATTTTCCCTTTTAATTTATATTACTCTAAAATATGCATACATACCCTCCACCCATATACCAAGATTATAAAGTCTGAAAATAAGTGGTGGGGTAAATCTAGAGCCTGTTAAGGGATTCACATTATAAGAGCAGAGTTGCTTTCAGATAAAGTGGTATATAACATTAATGTTGCTCAGTTTGCCTTACAAGTAGATATTTGGTGTTAGCATCCACTACCGAGGGATGCCATTCATTGTTTGTTTTTCTGGGACTGTGTTCCTTCACTTAGCATAATGGTTTTGAGTTCCATCCATTTACCTGCAAAGTTCATGATGTCATCTTTCTTTACTGCTGCATAGAACTCCATTGTGTAGATATAGCATATTTTTGTTACCCACTCATCAGTTGAGGGGCATTTGGGTTGCTATTATGAAGAGAGGTGCAATAAATATAGATGTGCATGTATCTTTGTGGTAGGATGAGTCTTGTGGGTATATACCCAGGAGGGGTATGACTGGGTCAAGTGGTCCAATCCCAATTAAAATCCCCATGAGTTTCTTTACGGAGTTGGAAAAAAAAATCCTTTTATTCATATGGAAAAACAAAAGACCCCAAATAGCTAAAGCAGCCATGAGCGAAAAGTGCAATATAGGGGGAATCACTTTAACCAGACTTGAAGCTATATTACAGGGCTATTGTCATAAAAACAGCCTGGTCCTGGCACGAAATCAGACCCATTGACCAAAGGAACAAAACTGAAGATCCAAACTTGAGTTCATAGAATTTCAGCCACCTCAAATTCGACAAAGGGGCCAAAAAAGCTAAATGGAGGAAAGACAGCATCTTTAGCAAATGGTGCTAGCAAAACTGGATCACCATTTGTAGAACAAAATTAAACCCTTACCTCTCACCCTGTACAAAAATCAACTCCACACAAAGCTTCAATAAAAATTTGGCTTTGAAAAAAATCAACTCCAGGTGGATTAAAGACCTCAAGGAGAACTTCATTTATTTTTCTTTTCTTTTTGTTATTTCGTTTCTTCATTTTTGTTCTTTTTTGTTCCTTTTTTTTTTTATAATGTTGTTCAGTTTGCCACCTTTCAACTGAGGATTTGGTGTTAGCATCCACAACTGAGGGAAACCATTCGCCATTTGTTTTTCGGGGACTGTGTTACTTCACTTAGCTATTTACTTTCTGTTTTTACATTTTTAAAAATTTATTTTTCTATGTGTATGAATGTACTGTCTACATGTAGGTCTGTGCACCCGTGTCGTGCAATGCAGCGGAGGTCAGAAGAGGGTGTTGGATTTCCCTGGAACTGGAGTTAAAGATGGTTCTGCCACCATGTGCGTGCTGGTGATCAAACCCAGGTCCTCTGCAAGAGCAGTTGGTGCTCCCATCCGCTAGGCTATCTCTACAGCCCAGAACTTCATTTTTAAAGTAAGGATTTTCCTTAAATATCTATTCTTTAAAATTTTCATTTATTTATTTATGTGTATGGATATACTGTCTGCATGTAGGTTTGTGCACCTGTGTCGTGCAATGCTGCAGAGGTCAGAAGAGGGTGTCGGAATCCCCTGGAACTGGAGTTAAAGACGGTTCTCAGCCGCCTTGTGGGTGCTGGGGATCGAACCTGGGTCCTCTGCAAAAGCAGTCAGCGTTCTTAACCACTAGGCCATATCTCCAGCCCCTTAAATATCTATTCTGTAACCTGATTTTATATCTTCAAATTCTGTCATTTCAACTCTGGTCAAATAAGGTAGAACCTCTTCTCCCTCGTCCCAAGCAGTGCAGGTACTTGTGTATGGTGACAAATGTTGTTTCCCCAAATTTTGGATTTCAGAGATCAAGTTTGACCTCTTTGGAAAAAAAAGTGGTTGGTATCCTTTGTTATATTTCTGCTTTACTTTCAAAATTTCCTCACGAGCTTGTTTGTTAAGTCTGCATGTTTTGTTTTGTACTTCCTCAGTAGTTGCCTCTTGTCATGCTTTGTCTCCCTTCAACAAGCCAGGAGAGGCTGATGTGGATACCAGCTTTGCTGCAGGAAGGGTTCTGGGTTTGTTAGGCTGAGGCAGGGGCACTGATTGTTAAACAGGGACCATGCCATGAGGGAAGTTCATAAAGCAGAGTCCAGAGTCTGGATGCTCTCAGCCCCAGGAATCTCAATGTAATTTCTTACTACAATCTAAATATAAAGACTTATATTCCCAGACCAGGGCAACTGTCACCTGTCATCAAAGAAGCTTCATTATGCACAGCTTGTCAAAATGCAGAGAGTAAGGGACTAGGGGTTCCTAGTCTTAGCTGACGTCCTCAATACAAGCTCTACATCTAAGATTCAGGGAATGTAACAGAGGAGGGCATGGAAAGATAGAGCCAGAGGAACAAGACACCTGCTGCTAATTAACATATTCTAGACATGATCTAGAATAGTGGCACCCGTGAAATCTCCATAGAACAGTAGACTAATAAGATCTATGTAATGACAAACCAATTGACACACCAATGTGGCTGGATGAAATTTCACCCCTAGATGAAGAGCTACAGGCAAACAATTGTTACTAAGCAGAAGATAATCGGTCTTCTCCAGTGACTGGCTCCCTGAGAAATTACCTATTCCCAAATGGTCAGCCCTAAACACAGGTACACATCAGTACCATAAAATGGTCTCAGTGTGTGCATAATATTTATAAATGTATGTGAGTTTAAGTAACAATAATAATCTAACCAGAGGACAAGAAATTGAGAGGAAGTGGAAGGGACACAGAAGGAGGTGGAGGGGGACTGGGAAGAGTGGGAATGATTTCAAGTGAAAATTTCAAAAACCAAAATCAAAAGAATACACAAATGTAGGATCTTTTGCCTAATGAGAGGGTGGCAATGACTTTAAGAAGTTATAATTATTGCTCAACAGAGATTATTACTACTGTTCCAAAGAAGAGTCACACACGTTGGCTCATGCCTTTAATTCCAGCACTGGGAGGCACAGGCAGTCAGATCTCTGTGAGTTCAAGAAAAGAACACTCTATAGGCTACCATTTATTTTCAGACTTAGGAAATTTTGGCATATGGGTCTGCAAATGCATATTTTAGAATATATATAAAGTAAAAAGAATGAGAAAAAAGAGCACTATACAAAAATCTCTCTTCTACCTCTACAAGGCCTTTCTTTGCTACAGGAATCTTTGAAACACATCTCAGCTCTCATAAAATCCTACCACCCCTACTTTTATCTGAGATTGGTACTGTTGTCAAGTTAACAGAATATAAAATTACCTAGGAGACAAAGCTGTGCACATGCTTGCGGAGGATTATCTTGATTTTGTTACTCGAGATGTGGGTGGGGATAGTCCCTGACTGGGATCCTGGAGAGACTGATGGAGAACGGGAGCCGAGCCACAGGCAGCACACACGCCTTGCTCTCCATTCTTCCTTGCCGCTGCACAGTGATCAACTGTTTAAATCTCCTCTTGCTTTGAGTCCGCGGCTGTTATGTTCTGAATCTTGAACTGTGAGCAGAATACATAATTTCAGCCTTAAATTTCTTTGTCAAGGCATTTTATCATAGAAACTGGGAAAAAAAAAAAAACAGAACCAAAACAAACCCAACTGAGGTAATAAGGATTCTGAAAATTTGATGGAAAAATGCCATCTCCTTGTCCCGCTGCCAGACCATGGTCCATTTGCGCATGGGTGAGTGCTCCTGATGCCAGCAGACACTCAGGATTGTGACTGTGGAAAGTTTGGAGCAGGAAGTGTTTTCTGTGGTGTCAGGCAGCGTCTGCAAAGGCAAAATCACATTTTCCTATGTGACCATTCACCGTGCCATTATTTTCCTTTGGTGGTATCTGACAGGAAGTTATTATGTCTTGGCGAATATGGTTGTATTGCTGTTGGAGATACCAAGAAATTGGAGAGGCAATTTCACAAAATAGTGAAGAATTATGCTAGATGAGGAGTTGAAGTCCAAGAATCCCTGAACTCCTGGATCTGGGAGAAAATGAGGTTTACAACTGGTCTAGACTAAAGTGGTCAAACTGGGCTTTAGAAGTCAAAACACGAAGAGTCAACAAGATCAAGTCGGCATCATCTTTGGATCAAATGAAACCTTTACTTGTCCTTTGAACAGGAAGATGTTCATCTTTGGGGGTGATTGCTGCTGTTTCCATTCAGTTCATATGTAGATAGCTCCTCACTGTAGGGGAGATTTAAGAAAGACAACACATGCTTCTTAGCCAGGCTGTTTTCCATAGACGGATAACTCAGAATTTCCAGAATATTCTGTGGCACTGGTCCTGCTGTCATTCCTGGGGGTTTTATTTCAATAACTTCCCAGAGTTTCCAGTTGTTTCTCATCCTCTTGGCACCTTCTCTTGCTGTTTCTATCCCACGTGGTCACTAACCACTGTCCCTGGGCTCAGGAAAGACTTTTCTCTGAGGAAATCAGCAGTTTCTTGAAGTGACACCAAACAAACGGAAATAAACAGGCTGCTGTTCTTTCTCAAACCAAGTAAAGTAAAACAGAAAAATAAATGACAGAAAAGCAGCGCATACTTCATCTCTCCCATAATTGTGCTACTGGGATACAAATGCAAAAATACACTTAATGCTAGCCACACTGTCTGAAAAGCTGACACAACTTTCCATCACCAAGAGAAAATAGTTCTCAGGAGGTTAGGCAGGAAGTCGGTCCACGTCACTTCCCTGGCTTGGCAGTTCAAGATGGCAGGCCAGATCTACTCATTTGAAGACAGCTTCTTCCCAGGCAAATGTTAGAGAACTAGGTAACAGAAAAATAATGAAAAGAATTAGAGGGATCTCTAATACAAACCAAATATTTTGGCAAGTATCTGGAAGACTGAATGCAGATGGAGGAGTGACTCCCAGGAGACGGGACCGGCATGTGGGCTGGAGGGGAGCGGACCGCAGCGCAGCTCTACTTTTTTTTTTTTGGCCTTTTCGAGTCAGGGACTCCCTGTAGCCCCAGCTGTCCTGGAAATCACTCTGTAGACCAGGCTGGCCTTGAACTCACAAAGATCCTCCTGCCTCTGCCTCCCAAGCGCTAGGATTAAAGTCATGCGCCACCACGTGTGAGCAACACATTCCTAGCATCATGGATTCCTCCTCTGTAGTCTTTTTGTTTCTCCACAGACAGCAATATACCACGCTTGCTTATTTTAGCTCCTGAATAGCAACCTGAATTTGTCCTCATGCATTTCTTCTACTACACCATTGGTGCCTTAGTTCAGAACTTCATGGACTCCTCCTCTGATGCTGCTATAGCTTTAAAAATTTTTCTTTTTGCTTCTGGATATGGATTTATACTAATTTGTTTTAAAAATACTAATTTTATCAAGATATTTCTGTAATTATAATCTTGTCATAGCTTCCTATTCCTTTCTTTTCAGATTTGTTTTTATTAATGTGTATGTGTTTGGGAGGGTCTTCAGAGTCCCTGGAGCTGTGGGTTCATATGACTGGGGTACCAGGAGTCTGTAGGATCATTTCCATTTGGTCTAGCATCAGCTCCCTGGTTCTTACCATGTTTTCACCCACATCTTCTGCAGTGTTTCCTGAGCCCTGGGTGGGTGAAGCTTAATATAGGCAGCCTGTCCATGGACCCACATTCTGTGGATTCCTAATCTTCATGGTTTAGCCCTTCAGGCCCTTTCGATTCCTGGTCTCCTGTTGCATGAAGGAACTTCTATAACAAGAGTTAAGAGGTAGTCAATACCTTCCTGGGTCTTTGTACTGTGATGCTTGGGGCTTATGTGTAGATGTGGCATTGTACATGTGTTGCCTAACATGAGCCATTCACAGACCATGTCTGTGTGTGTCCAGTGCTGGGAGTCTGTACTAGTCTCATCTGGTACAAAAGCAGCTTCCATTCTGAGTGGTGTATGGGATATTTGTTTGTAAATATAAGGATAACTCTTCCGTAGTTGGTAAAACATTACCATAGTCTAGGGATGTGAGAACCTTTGGGATTTCTCTAAGATCTCTGACCTCTCCAGTTGTGTGCATCTGGCTATGTTAACAATGCCACACATGATTTTCCTCCTACTGAGTGTCCTTTAGGTGTCCAATTGGTTAGCCATTGATTTCACCAGAGATACCAGAGATAGAAGTGCCAGTATTGCACTCAGGTTGTATGCTGTGCTGGACTTTGATGTGGCGATTTGGTCTTGAGGCTGATGTTGGATCATCTGGCTTGCATAATGCTCTCCACAGCTATGAGATCTAGCCTTCAGAGGTGGGGGCTTTGAGGCCAGATCCCGCTCCAGTGCTCAAGATCTGGTCTCCAAAGTACGTCATATCTTCAGCAATGGGCTCTTCAGTTTCTGGGAACAGGCATTCAAGGGCTGTGGCAATAGCCTGTGCAATTTTGGGAGTGTCTTGAAGTACCCTAGCCAGTGACTCAAAGAAAGGTTTGTCCTGTCTGGTACTATTTATTGATATGCAACCTTCATCTTTGCATGTGCACTTATGTATAGTTAGTGAATGTGTAATTTGTTAATAGATTGTGGGAGTAATATGATTCTCTTAGGTTTTTTACCCCAGCAAAGAACTATTTATCTCTCCTCTCTTCCACTATCTGTCCAGCCCTCCTTCCATGTCTTCTCCATTTAAAGAATCCCCATTTCTCCCTTGATCCTGCAGCTGTCCTGGGCCCCCTTCCCTCCATACTGCTGGTCTCCTAGGGCCCCATTTCCCTTGATCCTGCTGGTCTCCTAGGGCCCCATTTCCCTTGATCCTGCTGGTCTCCTACAGCCCCACTTCTCTTGTACTTCTTCCCCCAACCCTTGTTCCCCACTTTCCTTCTATAACCTTTCCTCTCCCCTCCATTTAGATATCCTGATTTTATCCATTCCTCCGTTAGTATCACCTGTCAACAATAGCCTCTATCTCTTTACTTTCCTGGTTTCTTTTCATTTACCTGGTTCCTGCAGTTATATCCTATATATACTTACTTATAATGATTTGGTGCCAGGATCCACAGATCAGGGATAACATATATCATTTTTTTTTCCGCATCTGTGTTATTTCACTTAGTGCAACAGCTTCTAGTTCCATCCATTTACCTGCAAATTTCATGATGTTGTCTGTCTTTATTTACCACTGAGGAGAACTCCATTGTATAAATGTACTGCATGTTCATTATCCACTCATCAGTTAGGGACACTTGGGTTGCTTCCATCTCTTTGTTATTGTGAAAAAAAGCTGCAATAAACATGGATGTGCAAGTATCTCTGCACTAGGATGAATCCTTTGGGTATATGCCAAGGAGTGATATGACTGGGTGAAGTGGTAGGTTCATTTTTAGTCTTTTAAGAGTTCTCCATGCTGGTTTCCGTAGGGTTGTATGAGATTGTAATCCCACCAGCAGTGAATGAGCATTCCCTTTTCGCTACAACCTCTCCAGCATTTGGTATCATTTATTTTCTTAATCATAGCCAGTCTTACCAGTGTAAGATGAAATCTTAAAGTGGTTTTAATTTGCCTATCCTTAATCACTAACGATGTCGAATACTTTTTAAGATGTTTCTCAGCCATCCCTACTTCTTCTTTTGAGAACTCTCTGTTCAGATATTTAGCCCATTTGTTTTCCTTGTGTTTTGAGTAGTTTATATATTCCAGATGTTAAACCCCTGTCAGATGTGTCACTGGTGAAGATTTTCTCCAATTCTGTGGGGTTTCTCTTCACTTCATTGATTGTTTCTTTTGTGATACACAAGCTTTTTAGTTTAATGAAGTCCCACTCATTGATTGTTGACCGTTTTTCCTGCTCAGCTACTGTCTGATTTGGAAAACCTTTTCTTACATCTATATCTTGTAAGGTACTGGAAATGTTTTCTTCTAACAGTTTCAGAGTTTCAGGTTTCACATTGAGGTCTTTGATCCATTTAGAGTTGACCTTGTACAAGGTGAATGATAGAGTTTTAGTTTCATTCTTCTAGAAGTGGTGATCCTGTTTTGCCTGATCATTTCCTGAAGATACTGCCTTTTCTCCATTGAGTGTTTTTGGCCCCTTTGTCAAATATTAGGTGGCTGAAGTTATATATACTCAAGTTTAGGTCTTCAATTTTGTTCCACTGATCTATGGATCAATTTTTCTGTCACTGCCATGCTGTTTTTATGAATATAGCTCTGTTATGTAGTTTGAAATCTGGTATAGTAATTACCCCTTCATTGCTCTTTGTGCTCAGTGTTGCTTTGGCTATCTGGGGTCTTTTGTGTTTCTATATGATTTTTATGATTTTTTTTTCTAATTCTGTGAAGAAAGTCATGGGGATTTTGATTGGGATTGCATTGAATCTATATATTAGCTTGGGTAGCATGGTCATTTTTATTATATTTATTAGTCCAATCCATTTGCATGGGAGGTTCTTCCATCTTCTGGTGTCTTCCTCAATCTCCTTCTTCAAAGATTTAAAAATTTCATTGTAGAGATCTTTAATATCTCCAATGAAGTTTGTTCCAAGATATTTTATTTTATTTTGAGGTTATTGTGAATGGGAGAGTTTCCATGTACTCCTTCTTCAATTGCTTGTTATTGGCATATAGAAAGGCTACTAATTTTTGTAGATTAATTTTGTAATCTGCCACTTTACTGAAACTGTTATTCATTTCTAGTAGTTTTATTGTGGAATCTTTGGCATCCTTTATGTATAATAACATGTCATACACAAAAGGGATAGTTTGACCTCTCCTTTTCCAATTAGTACTCTTTTAATTTCTTTCCCTTGTCTTATTGCTCTAGCAAGAGTTTCAAGCACTACATCAAAAATTAGCAGAGATAGTGGGGGAGCCTTCCTGGGTTTCTGACTTTAATGGTAATGCTTCTATTTTTTTCTCCATTTAGAATGATGTTGGCTGTGCGTTTGTTATATATAGATTTAATTATATTGAGGTTTGATCACTCCAGTCCAATTCCCTCTAGGACTTTAAACATAAAGCCATGTTGAATTGTATCAAAGGCCTTTTCTGCATCAAATGAGATGACCATGTGGTTTTTGTGTTTGAGTCCATTTACATGATTTATGACATTTATTGATTTATATATGTTGAACCATTCCTGCATCTCTGGAATAAATCTGACTTGATCATGGTGGATAGCCTTTTTTGATGTGTGCCTGTATGCAGTTTGCAAGTATTTTGTTGAGAACTTGCATCTATCTTCATTAAAGATATGGGTCTATAGTTTTTTTCTTGTGGTTGTATCTTTTCTGGTTTTGGTATTAGAGTGATGTTGGCTTCCTAGAAGGAATTTGGGAAATTTCCTTCTGTTTCTATCCTTTTGAGTCACTCAAGTAATATCAGTTTTAGGTGCTCTTTAAATGTCTGATAGAATTCTACTGTAAATCCATCTGGGCCTGGCCTTTTTTTTAGTTGGGAGGTTTTGTATTACTGTTTCAATTTCCTTATATGTTATGGGTTTGTTTAAGCTGTTTATCTCTTCTTGGTTAAGCTTTGGTGATTCCCATAATTTCAGATATTCATTTATCTCTTCTTTTAGGTTTTCAAATTTAATAGAGTATAGGTTTTTATAATACTCCTGTATAATGTTATGTAGCATCTTGTTGTCTGTTGTTATATTTCCCCTTTCATCTCTAATTTTATTGATTTTTAGTTGCTCTTTCTTTTGGTTAACTGATGACAGTGTGTATCTTTGGTGAGGAGTTGGGGGAGATGGTGACATGTGTATCTGTGGTGGGGTAAGAATGTAGAAAGGTGGTTGGGTACTTAGGATGTTCTCAGGTACTTAGTGCTGTGCTCTCTTGATTGTATCTCTTCAGATATAGACCCGATCCTTAAACAGACCAATAAGGAAAATAAGATTGAATCAGGAACAAATAGTATCCCAGCAAAGACAAGTCTGGGACCAGATGGTTTCCCCTGAGGATATCTATAAAACGTTTAAGGAGGAATTCACTCCAATTCTTTGAAACCAACCTTAAAAATTGAAATGGAGGGGGAGAATCTAAACTCTTCCCATGAGACCAACATTTCTCTGATAACAAACCCAGAAAGAAATACATAAAAGAGAGTATAAAAGAAAGTAGATCAATATCTGTAATGAATGTGGTACAAATATTGTCAAATATTATTAAGACAAATAACATATGAGAAAGATTATTAATTATGATCAAGTGGGCTTTATCATAAGGATGCAAGGATGGCTCACCATATGAAAATAGCTGTCAGGCAATAGCTCTGCAGAAAAGACAAAGCTAACCATTCTCTCAATGGATGCAGGAAAAGCCTTTTGTAAAACTGAACATCTCTCCATGAGATAAACCCCGAGAAAATTAGTTTAGAAGGAAAGTACTTCAATGTTCCCACAGCATAGTCTAACAAAAGCACAACCAGCATCACAGCAACATACGATGTCATCACGCCAACAAATGATGCCATCACACAAACATACGATGCTAAAGGAGTAGAGCAGCATTTCCGTGGAAGCAAGTCAAGGATGTCACTTCTTTTATTTTTTAATATTTTATTTATTTATTTATTTATTTATTTTTATGTGTATGAATGTACTGTCTGCATGTAAGTTTGTGCACCTGTGTTGTGCAATCCTGTGGAGGTCAGAAGAGGGATTTGGCTTCGCTTGGAACTGGAGTTAAAGATGGTTCTCAGCCGCCATGTGGGTGCTGGGCTCGAACCCGGGTCCTCTGTAAGTGCAGTCAGCGTTCTTAACCATTAGGGTATCTCTCCAGTCCCAGATGTCACTTCTTTTAAAAAGTACTTTATTTGTGGGGTGTGGTGGTGCATGCTTTTAATCCCAGCACTTGGGAGGCAGAGGCAGGTGGACCTCTGTGAGCTCAAGGGCAGCCTGGTCTACATAGCCAGTTCCAGGAGAGCTGGGACTATAGGTAAACCCTGTCTCAAAAAAGAAAAAAAAATAATTATTTCTTTCTTTCTCTGTATGAGTGTTTGCTTGCATTTATGTAGGTGCACCCATGCCATGTAATGTCTGCTGTGTCCAGAAGAGGATGTTGGATACCCTGGAACTTGAGTTACAGATGGTTGTTAGCCATCATTTAGGTGCTGCGAGTTGAACCCAGGTCCTCTGCAAGAGCATCCAGTGCTCTTAATCACTGAGCAATTTCTTCAACTCCAAGAATGTCACCCACTTCTTACCAATCTCATTCACAATACTTTGGGAGTTGTTAGCCAGAGTAAAAAGCAAGAGAAAGAAGTAAGTCATATGCATAGAGAGAGAAGAAACCAAAGTCTATCTGCTTATAGATGGTATGATTCTACCTATCATAAAAGCCTAAACATCCCATCAAAAACTATGCAAAACAGACAAACTACAGAATGTTTCAGGATACAAAGTCAACATAGCAAACTCAGTAGCCTTTCCTTTTGTGAACTGTGAGCTCACTGAGAAAGATGTCATGGGGGCAATTTCATTCTCAATAGCTATAAAAAATTACAGGGAAGAAACCTAACAAAAGATGTGAGACATGTCTACAGCAAAACCAGAAAACACCAGTGAAAGAAACTGAACAGACAAAAGGAAAGAGCCCTCACTTTCATTATTGGATGACTGAATGTGAACTAATATTGTTAAAATACTCACACTTCCCAACGCCTGTATATATATGTATATATATGATATATTTCATATTACCTAAAATTTATATTTTTTATATAAATTTATGTGGCCTTAAGATGTGCTCCAGCGATGCAGGGGCCAAAGCAGCATGGCTTTGGCTTGTGAGCAGAATGGAGAACACAGGCCCATCCCCACAATTTTCCACTAAACTCAATCTCAACAAAGGTGCCAAAAATATCCATTGGAAATATACATTTGGAAAAAAGCACAGCCTCCTCAGTAAATGGTGTCCAGAAAACTGTGTAATCCTGCACAGAAGACTGAAATTAGCCTGTCTCACGTCATACAAAAATTAGCTCAAAATGGTTCAAAGACATAAATGGAAGACTGAAAAAAAAAGACTAGAAAAATATATATAGGACACAGTTTAGAACACTGGTGTAGGAAATGATTTGTTTGCTTAGGAACCCCAGAAGCACGGGCAACAAAAAGAAGCCAGGGGAATGGAATCACATCAGACAGATGTGCCCCAATAACACAAGAAAAATGGAGCAAAGAGAAAACTTAAAGGATGGGGGAGAAAAGTGCAAGCTATTTGATAAAAGATAAATATCTAGAGCATAAAAGGAACTGAAACGTCCAATTATGATAACAAAATAAATAAGTCAGTTAAAATTTTATTGTTTGGGAATTTCATGCATGGACACAATGAAATATGACCAGCCCACTTCTCTATCCCACAGTTGCCCAGGTCGCTCCCAACATATCTTCCTCTAGTTTTACATCATAACTGTCCTCCTCTTCCTCTTCCTCTTTTTCTTCCTCTTCCTCTTCTTTCTACTTTTCCTCCTCCTCTTTCTACTTCTCTTCCTGTTTCTCATTCTCTTCTTCCCTCTCTTCTTCCTCATCCTCATTCTCCTCTTTTTCTTCATCTTCTTTTAATAACTCACTAAGTCCAATTAGTGCCAAATGGATGTGTATGGGCTGGATGGAGGCATCTCCTGTTGGACAATGGGTGACTGTCAGTGGCCACATCCTCAGAGATTCTCCTTCCCTTATCAGCTATCAACTATCAATAGCTCCTCAGTTAGGACTGGGACCTCGAGAACTCCCCAATCCATGGTGGAATTTTTGGGGCTTGCTCTGTTAAAGTTTGTGTGTGGCTCAGCGTGGCTGTTGAGCTCACGGGTGCAGTAGCCATGTCTGCATTTCACACACCCTCCTCTTCTATATCTTACAGTCTTACTGCATCCCCTTTCACTATCATGTCTGAACCTTGGCAGAGGAGTGTTGAAAAAAGCCAATGTAATGGTCACAAGCATATATTTCTCAAAAGAAGAACTACTAATGGCTAACAAACATGAAAATGATCTCAACATCATTAGTTACCCAAGAAACGTGTACTAAAACAAAAAAAAAAAAAAGAAGAAAAATAACAATGTTAGCATAAAAGTGGAGAAAATGGAACTCAATCATGGGAAAGTAAATTGATGCAGCAAATACAGGACCAGTGTGAAGGCTCCTCAAAACATTAAACTCAGATCTACTGTCCAATTATCCTTCTTCCAGGTATATGTTCCAAAGTGGGGACTGAAGTGGGATGACACACCCTAAATGGAGGTATAGACATTCTGTGGACTGGAGTTCCAGAAGACATAAAAAGGAGAAGGAGGCCAAGCAGCTGTCTCTGCTTTCTGATTGTGGATACACTGTAGCCAGATGCACACCCTCCTGATTGCATCTCTTCCCACCAGGGTGGGAGGCATGCATCCCCTTGAACTGCCACTTGAACTCTTTCTCCCCTAAGTTGGGCTTACAAGGTATTTGGTCACAACACTGAGGAAATTAACTAATACAACATTGGATGTCTCTAGTGCTTAATACAATCTGTTCCATGAAACCCTTAAAAATCTGAACATGTAAGTCATTCATAATAAGTAAACATTTAAGTCTGTAGGTTAACATAAGATGAAAATAAAATGCTAAGACAGAAGAATGCATTTAAATTAAAATATGGACCCCATATGCCTCTGGTATTTTATAGGAAAAAATTAGAGTGCTTTTATGAGTATTTTTATTTCTTCAATATATGACAGGAAGAGTAGAGACTTAAACATTTGATTTCAGAGTAGAGCTCAGTGGAGCCGTTAACAAGTTTTTCAAAGCTGACAAGTCTGTGTTTCTTGAAGCACTCATTGTTTCTGCTTCATTGACTGAATAGACTATTTTTTTTTCTTTCAGACGACTGAAAATTTCTTTCTTTTATTCAGGCATATCTGTGAAATCACTTTTCTCTTAGAGACTGGAACCCTTTTAAGGACACTGTGTAGAAGAGAGTTCTAAGAGGGGTGGCAAACTTAGTATTGTACATGGGTTTTTCTGTACATTGAGCTGAAATAGGAAAGACCAAGGGAGCACATGCTGGCTGTTTATAAAAATGGGTCTTCTTTTTGAAGACGATGAAGTGTCAGTGTCAGTAGAGTCCAGGTCTTGAATCTAGTACAAGTATTCTCACTTTTGTTAATATAAAAACTCTACCTGGCATTAGGTCCCAGGTATAAAGAATTTGCCTGGCAATGAAACATTCTAATCTTTGTATAACCTTTTGGGGGTATGGCTAAACATGAAATTAAACTCAGTTGAAATCCTAGGAATGTATAAAGGAGACGGAAGTTATGGTGTGAATTTGGGGAGCAGAAGGGACTGGTATGTATGGACAGGGTCCAGAAAGACAGTGGGCAGTGATAGAGGGGGCTCTTCCTGAGAACGTCAGGAGCAACTTAAAAGGAAATGCTCACAGCTTATGTTTTCTGAATGATAATACATACCTGAAAGTCCAAATATCTTAAATCTGTAAGTTGAAAACAAAGGACTTCCGACGTTGAACCCAATAATTTTGACAAGCTGACAGAGTCTTGCTTTCTAGGGAATTGATATGTTTATCTATGACCCAAAAGGAAGTCTGGTCCCTTCAATTTCAACGTGTGGGACAAATATATATTTATTTGGGGAATACTTATTACTGTGCCAATGGGTATGCCGTATATCAAAGATGCATGCTTCAGCCACAGATGTTTAAATTATTCTTCCACTCTATAGCAAGATAAATTATTTTTGATTGTCAAAGTAAACAAACACAGCCATTTGACTGATGGATACTTTCAAACTTGAATATAGCCTAAAGAAACTTAACATAAGAAACTACATACTTTTTGGCAGGACCTGTAGGAAAGAATTACCTAATACTCAAAAGCATGGCTTTTCTCACTGTGTTCAAACAGGATGAATGCATATGATATTCAGGGCACTTATAAGTGAAAATCTAAGTTGAGTAGAAATATCTGGAGGAGAATGAGGGTAGGACACTGAAGAGAGATTAAAAATGTCACTCCTTGAGTGACTATGCTCCCTGCAGCTGCTCCCAGAGCTCCCAGGTTGTACATGGCAGAGGTTTTGCCTCTCATGCTATAGACAGGGGAACTTATGTCATTTGTGCATGTATTCTGACCGGGGGAGGACTGATTATCTGGAACAGACCTCCCACCTCTGCTGAGGGCCAGCTGTGGCCCTTACTCTGTCCACAGATGGTCCTGGTGTCCAGGCCTTGATACTGGACCTCCCCATTGCCAGGCATGAATAAATTTTCCTTTATTTTTCTGTTACTCTTCTACAGCCCTAGTATGCCTTCACCTATGCCCTAATTGAACTTCTATAGATAAAAATGACACAGTCTGAGAAGTTAAAAAAAGGAAAGAGCTGTAATAACTAACCTGATATAATTCTCAAACTAAAAGTATATAATTATATCTTAGAGTATAAATTCACAATTCTCTATGTCTGACAAAACTGTACTATACCGAGCTTCAACAATACTATGAAATTTGTCAGGGTTCTTGAAATGTGAGTTTGCCACTGCCTCCCTTTCCAAATTCTCCAAACTATACAAAGTCTTTCAATGTAATCATATTAGTTCTTAAAGAAAGCAATACTAGCCGGGCGTGGTGGCGCATGCCTTTAATCCTAGCACTTGGGAGGCAGAGGCAGGCGAATCTTTGTGAGTTCAAGGCCAGCCTGGTCTACAGAGTGAGTTCCAGGACAGCTGGGGCTAAGGGAGACCCTATATCAAAAAGGCCAAAAAAAGAAAAAGAAAGAAAGAAAGAAAGAAAGAAAGAAAGAAAGAAAGAAAGAAAGAAAGAAAGAAAGAAAGAAAGAAAGAAAGAAAGAGAAAGAATGAGAGAGAGAAAGAGAGAGAGAAAGAGAACTGAGAGCAAACTACTGAATATAGTTGAAAATTTCAGAATAATTATCTATCCCTTAGCATCATCAGAGAGTAAGTAAATGCAAAAGAAAAACACAGTAAGATGACTTTAAAACTGCTCTGAATATAGTTTCTTTCTTTCTTTCTTTCTTTCTTTCTTTCTTTCTTTCTTTCTTTCTTTTTTTTTTTTTTTTNCCAAGTTATGTTTGCCTTTCTGTCCTTCATTGGACATTTTTGTTTATTCTTTAAATTTCTCATACCAAGAATAGAAATCAGTGATTTACCTTCTCTCATAAATTATGTTATTTGAGCATGACTATTTAATTAGAGACATAATTTAAATTTGGAATTTAAAATAGCTTGGTTTAATTTTGCTTCATTGGAAGCTGCATGGGGAGGAAGGAAGTAAGGCTGCTTTCCTGCATTTTCCTATGGAAATATCTGTCTGTGAAACAAGTGTAAGAGCTACTCCAGCATTAATCACCCCATAAGAAATCTATAATTTTTTAGAAATATAAGGCTTACACTTGTACTCATGGAGTAACAACTTATAGCTAAAAATGAAAAAAAAAACTGAGAGAAAGATGCAGGACAGTTATGGCAGAATGCATGATCTGGGATGGGGTGGGTGTGGGGGGGGAAGGGAAAGGGAAATAAGCCTGAACTGAATTGGAAAATAATGTATGAAATGCACAAAGCATCAATAAAAATTAAATTAACAACAAAAAAAATAGACAGATGTCAAGAAAAAAAGAAATATAAGGCTTACTGCTAAAAGTCTCTGCAATTCTATTTAAGAAGAAATAACATTTTTTTGAGCTGACAGACATTTATAGAACATTCATCGAATAGTTACAGAAAACACACTCTTTACATCAGTGTATATAACATTCTATACAATACACCACATATTAGTACACAAAATATTCTTAATAAATATACAAAATCAAAACCATAACAGCAGTGTATGTAACATTCTATACAATACACCACATATTAGTACACAAAATATTCTTAATAAATATACAAAATCAAAACCATAACAGGTTTTTCCAAAATAAAATGAAACTAGAAATGAAAAGAAAAAAGAAAGTCTAGAAATTATACAAGTATATAGAAAGTGAACAAACATTGGATCATTGAAGATATAAGATAGAATAAAAAGTTTCTCAATTGAATGTGGAAATATAAAAAGCTTATAGGATATAGTGAAAGAAGTACTAAGATGGTTGATCAGGGGTTGGAATACAACTCAGAGAAAGGGAGAAAAGGGAGGGAGGGAGGAAAGAAGGGAGGGAATATGAAGTTTATTGACATAAATGTTTATATTCAAAACCAAAAAGGTTTTAAATAAAGAACCTCTGAGTCATCATTACAAAAGCAGAATAAATGAAGCCTCAGAATAGTAAAAGAAAGTACAGAAAAAATATGTAAAAAATATCTCTGGGCATGGTGGTTCACGCCTCTAGTCCCCACACAGAAGAGGTAGAGGCAGGCAGATCTCTGTAAGTTTGAGATCTGTCAGTCTGGTCTACATAGCAAGTTCCATGTCAGCAGAGGCTATGGGGAGACCCTGGCTCAAAAATACAAATAAATAAGTAAATAAGTAAATAAATAAATAAAAATAAATCTCAATGACACAGAACTGATTTTTAAAAATATATGACAAAATTGACATATTTTAAATGATCCCCACCAAAAGATAAATAATGAAACATATACAAAATAAAAAAATAAAAATATGAAAAATCATTAGGAACTTTTATAAACCACTATTTGAAAGTAATTTGAAAATCTAGAAGAAATGTATAAATTCATGTGGACATTAAAAACCTAAATAGACCAATTACACATAACATTAAACCAGTAATAAAAAGTTTTCAAGCAAAAAAAGTCCAGAAACAGATGACTTTACTAATGAATTTATTTTATTTTATTTTTTTATTTTTGTATGTGCATGAATGTACTGTCTGCATGTAGGTTTGTGCACCCGTGTCATGCAATGCCGCGGAGGTCAGAAGAGGGTCTCAGATTCCCCTGGAACTGGAGTTCTCCTGGAATTGGAGTTACAGACAGTTCTCAGCCACCATGTGGGTGCTGGGGATCGAACCCAGGTCCTCTGCAAGAGCAGTCGGTGCTCTTAACCTCTAGGCTATCTTTGTAGCCCCGACTAATGAATTTTTAAAATGTCAATTCCCCTCAATCTTCTTGAAGAATTATCAAAGCGGGAACCCTTCCAAACTCACTGTACAAGGTAAGTACTAGTCTGTTGACAAAACCACACATGAAAAATATAGACTGGTAGTCTTTGGCAGAGGGAGCTGGTCCCTTTAGAAATAACCTCTTAATGTTTAAATCAAGAAAGAAAGTTAACTGTGGAAGGGATTACTCTCTGTTCAGAACCAAATATAATACTAAAGTCCTAGGGCTATGCACTCAGGCAAAATATATTAATACAGGAGCTCTGACATCAGCAATGGATTGTTCTACCAGGTGGATGTTGGCCAGGGGATCCAAGGCCCCACAAAAGTTAAGGGCTCCTTGCCTCTAAGTTGGGATACCTACAGGAGGAGAGGCAATAAGACCCTGCTGCCAAAGACCTGACGGTAACAGGGGAGATGATGTATTGAGACCACACATGCAAGTGTACAGATGGCCTCTGGAATGCCAGAGAGTGTTACCAAGGCCACTAAACAATAAAGCAAATATTGGGTCTCACCTGAGTCAAGCAAGACTCCACCGTCAGCACCAGCTACACCGCACCTGCCTGGAAATACTGTGCAGCAGAGGCAGCCATGTGGCCTGTATATCCCAAATCTAATTGGCTATTGGCTCTCCCCTTGGAGAAATAACCCATGGCTGATGCCACAAGCTTACATCCTCTACAGGTTAGGAGATGTTATAAACCACAGTAAGACCCTGTCATATTTAACAGGGGGGAAAATTGTAATTCATGGATTAACATATCCAAACATTGTCTATGCTAAAGTAACCTACCATAAAATTAGTGCTGCGTTAAATACCTATATATCTAATTGCTTGTTCTTCATTGTATGGATCGAAAGGTTATTCCTGGACAAACTGTCAGCCCATGAAAGAAACAGCCAGAATTGACCAGAGTCCAAGTCAACAGCTCCAGAGAGAGTGGACTGTTTTACCTCTCATCACCTGGCCCCTTTTCTAAGCCTAGGGAACACCTGCGGAAGAGGGGGCGTGGTAGAATGGTAAGGGCTGCGATTGGGTGAATGGTGAAACTACAGCAATGTAGTCTGGACACTCATTTGATCAACTTGATTGAACAAACAACCTGTCACCCCCACTGGATGGTGGGGCTAGTGTGTTTGGGCACAACAGCCTGCAGATAGGTTTTGCATGAAGGATGCTTGTACTCATGGATTATCACTTATAGCTAAAAATGAAAAAAAAAACTGAGAGAAAGATGCAGGACAGTTATGGCAGAATGCATGATCTGGGATGGGGTGGGGTGGGGGGGGAGGGAAAGGGAAATAAGCCTGAACTGAATTGGAAAAAATGTATGAGATGCACAAAGCATCAATAAAAACTAATTTAAAAAAAAAAAAGAAAGAAAGTTAGGAAGGAATTGGGGGAGGCAGGAACACAGTAGAATTGATATAGAAACCGCAGTGCAGACAAACCTGGCTGTGGTCCTGTGCCTACCTTGTCCCATGTTATGCAGTGGCACAGTCACCTGCCCATCCCAAGCCTGGGGCTCCTTTACCCCATGGATTTGTTTTTCCTTATCTCCAATTCAGGAGAGAAACCGAGTGTTCCTTCAAGACACTCGGTTGGTCATTCCTTATGTATTGAGAGCCCGTTGATCTGAATCCTTCAGCTCCTTTGGAGGATGGAGCATATTTTATTCATATTCATGTAGGTGGGAAATGGGGTTCAGGGGCTCAAGGAGAATATTTTGTGAAATATTTAATAAATGTCAAAATATAGAGAACAATTTAGTCTTACTTAGATTCTAGAAATATTGTTTTCATGTTTCTCAGATTTTATTATTAAATATTTCTCCTTTGTTCTCTTCCCCATAGTGCCCCCCACTCGTGAATTTGTACTCTTCAGACTTTCAATGTCTTCACACATCTACAGACAGCACACAAAATTTAGTTATCAGCCATTTATACTGTGCCCATTAAAAGTATGTGTGTAGATACAGATACATCTAATGTATTCGTTCTCAAGGGCTCTCATGTTCAGTATTGTTTCTGTGGTCTACATATGTTGATATTATTACCATTCACTCATTAATTCCACTGGGATTATGTTACTAATTTGTATGGATAATTTACTGATCCCTTCTGTTGCTGATGAGTATTTAGATGTTTCCAGAATACTGTAAACATAAGGCTTCAGGGCACACTCTTAACTAGTCTGGAGAAACCACTTCTCTGAGCCATGTGTGGAGTTTCTCCTGGGTAGGTATCTATGGTTAGAATTGCTGTGGCACAGGGTCATCTAATATAAACTCTACTAGAAGCTGCCAGGCTGTTTTCCAATGCGATTTACATTCTCATCTATGATTCTTCTGCCCTCATATTTTCCATGTCAAGGATGAATAGACTCTATTTGCTTTTAATAAAATGAGCATGAAATAATGTTTAGTCTTTTGAGATGAAGCACTTGACAGATACATACCTAGGTTCTTCTGTAAATGTGCTAATTGTCACTCAGCTTGTTTGTGTTCTTGGAATTGTTTCTATTGTGGGATGTTGTTTGTTATATGGAACAAAAGTCTTTACCCTGTCAGTTCTGTAATGTGTAGTGATGTCTGTCTGTGTCAATGACTCCTACCTGTTGTATTGATGAACTGTGGAATCTACTTCCTTCCATGGGATTTACATGTCACTAACACCCCATGGCCAAGTGTTGTCACATCTGAGAGTAGGTTGAAAAGTTGCGGCTTCCATTTGCTCTGTCTCATGTATGTACATTTCATGTGCTCAGATGTGTGCTGCATGAGTGACAGTAGCCCTATTCAGGGACCCAGATTATAAGAACTGAGTCTCCTGCTGAGTGGCTGTGTGAGTGGCGCTGGAAGAGAGACCAGTTTCCCTGGTGCTTTAACTACAAATTTAGGAGAACGCCTGAGCTGCTGCGGATTTCTGCCCCACCCCCGAGAAACTGTGTAAGATTGTAAATGTTTGTGTTTTAAGCAGTAAGGAATTGGAGGCAATGTGTGAGACAGAACAGATATTTAGTCTCTGACATGGGAAATTTACATTTTGAAGTGATGAAGGAAGTTAATAATTTATGAAAGTTTTTCTTTCTGGATTTTGGCCGGATAAATTCTAGCCTTGAATTTATGAAAATATTTGTCTAAATTTTCTTTGCTTTCTGAGTTTGGGTGACCTCATTTAATATACAGCCTAGGTCCATCCACTTTATTGTGGATTTTGTGGTTTCATTTTTCTTTACAGCTGAAAAATATTCCAATTCCTACATTTATCAGAGTTTTATTATCCATTCATCTGTTGATGGACAACTAGGTGGGTTCCATTTCCTGCTATAGTGAGCAGGCAGCAGTGAACGTAGGGTGCAGATATTTCTACACCAAGATGTGGAATTCTCACTCTGCTCAGGAGTGAGGTAGTTGGGTTATGTGGGAGTTCTTTTTATAATTAAAAATATTTTGTTTATTATTCTATGTGTACAAATATATTAACTGAACATGTGTAAGTGCACCCATGTGGTGCAATGCCCTCAGAGGTCTGAAGAGTGTGTCAGATCCTCTGGAACTGGAGTTATGAACAGTTGTTAGCCACTATGTTGGTGCTGAGAATCAAACCCAGATCCTCTGCAAGCAGCCACTGTTCTTAGTTACTGAGACATCTCTCCAGCCCTTATTTTTAATTTTGTTAGAATTTCCGATTTCCATAATGAACTCCTTCCATCAGTGAGTAATGGGTCCTCTTTCCTCACATCCTCTCCAACATTTGTTGTCAGATTTCTTTCTTTCTTTCTTTCTTTCTTTCTTTCTTTCTTTCTTTCTTTCTTTCTTTCTTTCTTTCTTTCCTTTCCTTACTTCCTCGTTTCTACCCTTTCTCCCTTCCGTCCCTTCCTTCCTTCCTTCTTCCTTCCTTCCTCCTTCCTCCTTCCCCTTCCTTTTTTTTTTTCCTGTCTTCTTAAGACAAGGTCTGACTCTGTAAGCCTTAGCTGGCCTGGAACTTACTATTTAGAACATGCTGGCCTTGAACTCAGAAATTCTTCACCTATGCTCTGCCTCTGGAGTGCTGGATTGAAAGTAGGTGCTGGCTGGAGAGATGGTCCAGCGGTTGAGAGCACTGACCGCCTTGCAGAGGACCTGGGTTTGATCCCCAGCACCCACATGGCGCCCGAGAAACCATCTGAAACTCCAATCCAGGAGAACTCCCAGTTCCAGGGGAATCCGAGACCCTCTTCTGACTCCGCGGCATGCACGACACGGGTGCACAGACCTGCATGCAGAACAGTACATCATACACATGACAGGAAAAAAAATAATAAAATTAAAAAATAAATAAAAAAAAGAAAGTATGTGCCACCACATCAAGCTGTTGTCAGATATCTTGATGATAGTCATTTTTACTAGGGTGAGCTGGTATCTCAAACTAACTTTAATTCTAATTTCCATGTTGATTAGGGATGTTGAACACTAATTAAGATTTAGTTATCAGCCATTTATATTTATTTTTCTGAGAACTGCCTAAAGTCTTTTCTCCTGCATTCTTCTGCTAACTTGCACTTTCAAATTGACTGTAGCATTAGTAATACTTTATGGTTCTTGACAATTTCCTTGAAACTTTAGTAACAAGGCTGAACTTATGTAGTTATTTATTCTAATATATGATTGATAGATTCTGTTGGAGATTCAATATAAGTAAATGAGTATGTAATAAATAATGGCTATTTTATACTTTTCATTCTGATATAGTTTTTAAAACAGGCCTTTTTGTTGTCCTTTCTGTTGTGTGATTCATTCTCAACAAAGTCGATCACCTCTAAAGTCCTGGTGCATGTGACATATATGTACATATGGTCAGCACTTGCAGCCTGGTGCACGTGACATATATGTACATATGATCAGCACTCCTATCCTGGTGCATGTGACATATATGTACATATGGTCAGCACTCCCATCCTGGTGCATGTGACATGTATGTACATATGGTCAGCACTCCCATCCTGGTGCAGGTGACGTGTATGTACATATGGTCAGCACTCCCATCCTGGTGTATGTGTGACATATATGTACATATGGCCAGCACTCCCATCCTGGTGTGTGTGACATAGATGTATATATGGTCAGCACTCCCAGCCTGGTGTGTGTGATATATATGTACATATGTTCAGCACTCCCATCCTGGTGCATGTGACATATATGTACATATGGTCAACACTCCCATCCTGGTACATGTGACATATACGTACATATGGTCAGCACTCCCATCCTGTTGTGTGTGACATATATGTACATATGATCAGCACTCCCATCCTGGTGTGTGTGACATAGATCTACATATGGTCAGCACTCCCAGCCTGGTGCATGTGACATATATGTACATATTGTCAGCACTCCCATCCTGGTGCGTGTGACATATATGTACATATGGTCAGCACTCCCATCCTGGTGGGTGTGACATGTATATACCTATGGTCAGCACTCCCAGCCTGGTGCATGTGGCATATATGTACATATGGTCAGCACTCCCATCCTGGTGCATGTGACATAGATGTACATATGGTCAGCACTCCCATCCTGGTGTGTGTGACATATATTTACATATGGTCAGCACTCCCATCCTGGTGCATGTAACATATATGTACATATGGTCAGCACTCCCATCCTAGCGTGTGTGACATATATGTACATATGGCCAGCACTCCCAGCCTGGTGTGTGTTACATATATGTACATATGGTCAGAACTCCCATCCTGGTGCATGTGACATGTATGTACATATGGTCAGCACTCCCATCCTGGTGCGTGTTACATATATGTATATATGGTCAGCACTCCCATCCTGGTGCATGTGACTTATATGTACATATGACCAGCACTCCCATCCTGGTGCGTGTGACATATATGTACATATGGTCAGCACTCCCATCCTGGTGCATGTTACATACATGTACATATGGTCAGCACTCCCATCCTGGTGCATGTGACTTATATGTACATATGGCCAACACTCCCATCCTGGTGCGTGTGACATATATGTACATGTGCTCAGCACTCCCATCCTGGTGCGTGTGACATATATGTACATATGGTCAGCACTCCCATCCTGATGGTGATTTACACTTTCATAGACCTCAAAGGGATGCTCTGCACTTCAGTGATTTGCTCTCTAACTCAATAATTCTTGTTTTGTTTTTCTTGCTTTAAAACCTCATTTTATTATGGGAAGAGCAATGCCTTTGACGTTAGCTGAATTCTTGTATGGTGGATTGCCATAGCTTTTTCATCTTTTCTCTTTAAAAATTTAAATTACATTTATTTTATACTTAAAAGGCTTTTATCAAACATGAATATTGTCTTTGCATTAATTCCATCCCTCCCAGTCCTCCACCAATTCCTCTCTGTTCTCCAGCAACTCCTCCCATCTCTCTCCACATCCTCTCTCAGTCTTTGGTCCTCTTTGATTATTGATATTTAATATGCATACATATGTTTATAATTCTACACACATATGCATATAACACCCTGAGTTTACTGAGTTGAAATAAACACCACTGACAGTGGCTGCCCATTTCCCCCAAGCCTCTGACGACCTTAGCCCACTCTGCCTGTGAGTTTTCTGGATCTCAGTTATGTGGGAGAGTGCAGGGTATATGTGATTGGCTCATCTCCTCACCATAGTATCATTCACCCATTCAGCTTCATCTTTGTGCTTACATTTGAAAAATTATTTTCCTTTTAGGAGACTGAATATTGTTCTATTTTCACTATTCATTCATTTCTTAATAGAATGCAAGGTTGTTTCTATTTGATATTAAGAGTGCTGCAGTAACCTGAAAAGGGCTGATTTCAGAGATTTTTTTTAGCATAAATATTGAGAACTGGGAGGGATGGTTCACTTTAGCTCTATACCTTGCTTTGAGGAGTGCTACCCTGTATTCTACAGTGGATCAGTTTAGCTCCGTACCCTTCTTTGAGGACTGCTACCCTGTATTCTACAGTGGATCAGTTTAGCTCCTTACCTTGCTTTGAGGAGTGCTACCCTGTATTCTACAGTGGACCACTTAAGCTCCTTACCTTGCTTTGAGTAGTGTTATCCTGTATTCTACAGTGGATCACTTTAGCTCCCTGCCTTGCTTTGAGGAGTGCTACCCTTTATTCTACAGTTGATCACTTTAGCTCTGCACCTTTCTTTGAGGAGTGCTACCCTTTATTCTACAGTGGATCACTTTTTCTCCTTACCTTGTTTTGAGCAGTGCTACCCTGTATTCTACAGTGGATCACTTTATCTCCTTACCTTGCTTTGAGGAGTGCTACCCTTCATTCTACAGTAGATCACTTTAGCTCCTTACCCTTCATTCTACAGTGGCTCACTTTAGCTCCTTACCTTTCTTTGAGGAGTGCTACCCTTTATTCTACAGTGGATCACTTTAGCTCCATGCCTTGCTTTGAGGAGTGCTATCCTTTATTCTACAATGGATCACTTTAGCTCCTTACCTTTCTTTAAGGAGTGCTACCCTTTATTCTACAGTGGATCACTTTATCTCCTTACCTTGTTTTGAGCAGTGCTACCTATATTCTACAGTGGATCACTTTAGCTCCATACCTTGCTTTGAGGAGTGCTACCCTGTACTCTACAGTGGATCACTTTAGCTCCTTACCTTTCTTTGAGGAGTGCTACTCTGTATTCTACAGTGGATCACTTTAGCTCCTTACCTTGCTTTGAGGAGTGCTACCCTGTATTCTACAGTGGATCACTTTAGCTCCTTACCTTGCTTTGAGGAGTGCTACCCTTCATTCTACAGTGGATCACTTTAACTCCTTACCTTTCTTTGAGGAGTGCTACCTTTCATTCTACAGTGGATCACTTTAACTCCTTACCTTTGTTTGAGGAGTGCTGCCCTTTGTTCTACATTGGATCACTTTAGCTCCTTACCTTTCTTCGAGGAGTGCTACCCTTTATTCTACAGTGGATCACTTTAGCTCCTTACCTTTCTTTGAGGAGTGCTACCCTTTATTCTACAGTGGCTGTACCAATCTTACTACAGGTACAAACATGCTGTTTTCACTCTCACTGCTATTTGTAGACTCTTTTTGACAAAGTCTTTCCCGGTCATACAATGTGAAATCTCATTGTGTTTTGTCTCTCTGATGTTTAATGGCACTGAACATTATTCTTATGGAATTATTGACCATTTTTACTGCTTTGAAAAGATATGTATTTAGATCCTTTGCCTATTAATAGTAATTGAGTCACTTCAATCAAGTGTTTGCTGCTGAGTTGTAGGAATCCCACATATATTGTGGATCTTAACTTACTATCAGATTTATGATTTGCAAATATTTTCTCTAATTTTGCAGCTTGGCATCAGACTGTTAGCTGTTTCTCTTGCTGTGTCAATGGCCTAACAGTTTGATATAATTATTGCATTTGCTCATTGTTTATTGTGTTTTCTGTGCTTTGGTGCCATATCTACAATATCATTGCCAAAGTGAATATTATGAAACTTTCCTCCCAAATTTTCTTCTAGAAATTTAATGGTCTCTTATGTATGAGTCTTTAATTGACTTCAGCTTCACTTTGTATATTAAGGTCCACATTCATGTTTTTGTCGTGTGGATATCTAGTTTTCCCAGCACCACCTGCTTAATATGTGTTTTTCTCTGTGCATTCTTGGCACATTTGTCAGAGATCAGTTGACTGCATACTTTGGATTTGTTTCTCTTTCCCTGCTCTGTTCTGTTGCTCTGTTTGTTTGCCTGTGTGCCAATTCTGTACTGTTTTGAATTCTTACTTTTGTAATATAGTTTGAAATAAAGATGTAGATCTCGAGTTATGTGTAATCCTCTTTCTCATGGTTGCTTTGGAGTGGGGGTGTCTGAGGCTTTACATTTTTGTGTGTACTAAGTTTAGGGCTATCCTATTTCTGTAAACAATGCTGCATAGCTTCTAGCCTTGGGCCCAGACCCAGTTTTGCACTGTCTGTCCCAGATCTCTTCTGGAGCATCCTGTTCATCCAGACCTGCTCACTGTGTCCTGATTCCTTGCATTCAGATCAGATCAGTTTTCCAGTGTAGTTTTCGTGGCCCCCCACAGGCTCTCCCCTCCCCACCCTGCCTTGGGCTCCTGAGTAGAGCCTTCTACCCTGGTAAGTCAGATCCCACCCACTGCACCTCGATATTCCTGCAACCCGAGTAGGTCCACCTTCTACCCCGGCACCCAGTCCCCCTTCTAGCCTTGGGCCCAGGCCTGCTTTAGCCTTTTCTTCCCCAGATCTCTGAATTATCCTCTTAGCCCAGACCCACCCACTGTGTCCTGATCCCATGTATCCAGACTAACTCAGTTCTCCAGCTTCACCTGTTAGACCCTCCACAGGCTGTTACCACCTCGATCTTGCCTTTGGATTCCCATCTAATCCACCTGGCACAGACCTGCCTAATACCTAGACAAGCCTACTACCTGCAAGAACCTGACACACACACCCAACTGACTTTTTATAACTGAACAAAAATCAACCAAACTATATCAACAGAATAAACAGAATCAGGTTCAACTAAACAAAGTCAGAAGAGTTTGCTATCAGTCACTCAATCAACAAAAGATATCCAAATGGCAATTCAAAACAAAAATAATAAGGAAAACAAAGAGAATATGTCCCCAACAAGGCAGAGTGTACTACAATGAGAATCACTATGAAAAACTCCCCCAGGCAGAATTTAAAAGAACAATCACAAATATGACCAAAGAACTTAACGAACAAACAGCTGAAAGAAGAAAAGAGGAAAAGCATAAACTCGTGACAGAAGCTCAAGAAAACACTACTATGTGGCTAAATTAAATAACAAAAACAATTCAGGACTTGAAAAGTGAATTCACAAAAGAGATGAGGAAAGCACAAGCCAGAATGAAGATGGAATTGAAAAAAACTCAATAGGTCAATCTGATCTGACAGGAGAAATCCTCATAAGCAGAATGAGTGAAATGGAAAATAGAATATCAAAACTGGACCTCAAAGTTGGAGAACTGGACACTTCAAGCAAAGACTATAAAAATTTTAAAAAGCAGGGCTGGAGAGATTGCCTAGTGGTTAAGAGCACCGACTGCTCTTACAGAGGACCCAGGTTCGATCCCCAGCACCCACAGGGTGGTCGAGAACCATCTGAAACTCCAATTCCAGGAGAACTCCAGTTCCAGGGGAATCTGACACCCTCTTCTGACCTCCGTGGCATTGCACAACACAGGTGCACAAACCTGTATGCAGACAGTACATTCATATACATACAGAAATTTTAAAAAAAGTAAAAAAATAAAAAATCACAGAAATGGAATACTCAGGAAATATGGGACATTATGTAAAGACCAAATCTATATACAGGAAAGAAAAGAATTTCAGGTCAATTGCATTGATCAGATCTTCAGCAGAATTATAGAAGAAAATTTCTTCAGATTAAAGACATATCTACACCGATATAAGAAGCACATAGAACACCAATTAGACATGACCAGAACAGAAACTTTCTATGGCATATAAAAGCACTAAATATACAGAACAAAAAATGTCATGAAAGCTGTTAGAGAAAAATAACAAATTATGTATAAAGGAAAATCCATTAAAATAAATCTGTAACAAATTATGTATAAAGGAAAACCCATTAAAATAAATCTGTCTAGTCAATGCAAACTATGAAATCCAGAATAACATCGACCAAAGTATTCCCAGGTCTAAATGGCCATGGGTGCCAAGCAAAGCTGTCTATCATAGTTGAAGGGGAACAGAAAATCTTTCATGACATGAATAGGCTGAAAGAATTCATGTCCAGAAAACTAGCACTGTAGAGAATACTTGAAGCAATACAAATGGCTGAAGACCGGAATGAGTATACCCAAGAGGTTACAGACAGAAAACAAATGAAGATATAATTATGGAAACACAAAATGACACCAAAAACTCAAACAAGTTAAAATGATAGTATCCAATAAACATCATTCAATAGTAACCTTAAATATCAATGTGTTCAACTTCCCAGTCAAAAGACAAAAAAGGTAGTGGAATGGATTAAGAAACAGAACCCATCAGAGATCTCCCAAGACCAACTGAACCACAGGTAGGTAGGAGCTGGGTGCTTCAGCAAGGCAGATTGTTGTTTGATCTAATCTAGTTAATCTAGTTGTCTTTGGCTTGATTCGCTTTTGTGGCTGTGGGGGTAGAGTTATCCTCCCAGCTGGTATAAAATGTGGGTTTGTGCGAGTCTTGAGATCGGAGATCTCCCAAGACCACCAGATCACAGGTAGTTAGGAGCTGGGTGCTTCAGCAAGGCAGATTGTTGTTTGATCTAATCTAGTTAATCTAGTTGTCTTTGGCTTGATTGGCTTTTGTGGCTGTGGGGGCGGAGTTATCCTCCCAGCTGGCATAAAACGTGGGTTTGTGTGAGTCTTGAGATCAGAGATCTCCCAAGAGCACCTGAACCAGAGGTACCAGGACGCTAAGAACCCCCCCCATCCCCCAGCCCTCTGCCAACTGGGATTAAGAAGGCATCTGAAGGAGGCAAGCAAAGCAAGCCTTCAAAAGAGTGAATAGGCATTTGGGATTCACATTGGAATACAGGCAAGGAGAAGCCCATATGCCAGGAACACGAACAAGAGACAATATGGGAAAGGTGCAGGATAATCCTGCACCAAGCTCTACCAACCCTGTGTAAGATTCCTACAGTAGGATCCTCCTGGGGAAGGCCCAGGACACAGATATCAAAAGCACAATTGTGAACATACTTAAAGAAGTACAAGATTATAAAGAGCAAATCAAAGAATTAAGAAAAGAGAATGAAGAACTCAAGAAGGACCTAGAGAGAGAGAGAATGACAAACTCCGGAAGAAAGTGGAAACACTGAAAAGATCCCATGCTGAAAAAGATAAGGAAACCAACCAGCGAAGCAACGAGCTACAGGAAGAGATTGAGAAGTTCCAAAAGGAAGTAGAAATACTAAATAAATCAGAAGAGGAAATGAAAAAGGAAATCAAACACTCATCCAATCAAGACAAAAGGAATGGAAAAAGCCTCAGAAGCAGAATGGAGGAAGCAGAACAAAGAATATCAGACCTGGAAGATAACACAGAACAACTAAAAACCTCAAGTAGAGATTATGAAAAATTTAAAAATACACAAAAGTGGAAGAACCAGGAACTGTGGGACACTATGAAAAGATCAAACCTCTGCATCATAGGAATAGAGGAAGGAGAAGAATCCCAAGATAATGGTATTGATCAGATCTTCAACAGAATAAGATGAAAATTTCCCCAAACTAAAAAAAGACAAACCAATACAAATACAAGAAGCACGTAGAACTCCAAACAGACAACATCAGATAAGAAACACTCCACACCACATCATAGTTAAAATGCTAGACACCCAAAACAAGACAAAATCCTTAAAGCCACAAGAGAAAAACAACAAGTGACCTATAAGGGGAAACCAATCAGAATTACAACTGACTTCTCAGTGCAAACTATTAAAGCAAGAAGAACATGGAGCAAAGCATTTCCAGTGTTAAAAGACAATAGATGCCAACCCAGGTTACTATACCCAGCAAAAATGTTGATTACAGTTGAAGGAGAAATAAAAACCTTCCATGACATAAACAAGATAAAAGAATCCATGTCTGGCAAACCAACCCTTCAGAGAATACTTGAAGCAATTCAAAGGACAGAAGAAAGGAGCAATCATCCCCAGGCACCTAGAAAGAGAAATCAATAAAAGCATTAACTGCAGAAGTAGAAACCTAAACCCAAACCACAAATGGATAATAAGGCAAAAGGAAGCAACATAAACCTTTCAGTCATAACCTTAAATATTAATGGACTAAATTCCCCAATCAAAAGACATATACTGGGAGATTGGATTAGGAAACTGAATCCATCCATATGCTGTCTACAAGGAACACATCTTACCTTCAAGGACAGGCACCACCTTAAAGTGAAAGGGTGGAAAAATATATTCCAAGCAAATACCAAAAAGAAAGCAGGTGTTGCTATTTTAATATCAGACAAAATAGATTTTAAGGTAAAAAAATCAAAAGAGACAAAGAAGGCCATTACATTTTTATCAAAGGAACAATTTACGAAGAAGATTTCACAATTATGAATATATATGCACCAAACTCTGGTGCACCAAACTTTATATAGACAACTCTCCAGGACCACAAGTCACACACTAAACCCCAGTACCCTCATAGTAGGGGACTTCAATACCCCACTGAGACATTTGGACAGGTCAACAGGACAAAGAATAAACAGAGAGACATCTGAACTGAAGGATATGATACATCAAATGGACCTCATAGACATCTACTGAATATTCCATCCTAATACCAGAGAATACACTTTCTACTCAGCACCCCATGGAACATTCTCCAAAATTGACCACATACTGGGACACAAATACAAAAAGATTGAAATAATTTAATGCATTCTATCAGACCACAGTGCAATAAAGCTCAACATCAACACCAGGATAAGCCCTACTGACTACAAGAACACATGGAGTCTAAACAACACACTCTTGAATAATGAATGGGTCAAGGAAGAGATAAAGAAAGAAATAAAAGCATTCCTGGAACTGAATGACAATGACAATACAACACAACAAAACCTATGGGATACCTTAAAAGCAGTCCTAAGAGGGAAGTTTATAGCCCTGGGTGCCTACATTAGAAAAACAGAAAGAGCACAAGTGAATGATCTAACACTACAGCTAAAAGCACTTGAGAGGCAACAACAGATGAACCCTAAACGCAACAGACAGGAAGAAATAACAAAAATCAGAGCAGAAATCAATGAAATAGAAACAAAGAAAACAATACAAAAAATCAATGAAGCCAAAAGTTGGTTCTTTGAAAGAATAAACAAGATAGACAGACCTCTAGCCCAGTTAACAAAAAGAAAGAAGGAACAACTCCAAATCAATACAATCTGTGATGAAAAGGGAAATATCACAACGGACAAGGAAAAGATCAAGAAAATTATATGGGAATATTACAAGAACCTATATTCTACCAAGTTTGAAAATCTAGAAGAAATGGATGAATATCTGAAATCTTGGGAATCACCAAAGCTTGGCCAAGAGGAGACCAGCAGCTTAAACAGACCCATAACATATGAAGAAATAGAGGATGTAGTAAGAAGCCTCCCAACTAAAAAAAGCCCAGGCCCAGACGGTTTCACAGCAGAATTCTATAAAACATTTCAAAAAGACCTACAACCATTATTTCTGAAACTGTTTAGAAGTATACAATCAGAGGGAACTCTCCCAAATTCCTTCTATGAAGCCAACATCACTCTATTACCAAAACCAGGCAAAGATACAACTAAAAAGGAGAATTATAGACCCATCTCCCTCATGAACACAGATGCCAAAATTCTAAACAGAATACTGGCAAATCGCATACAGACCCACATCAAGAAGATCATCCATCATGACCAAGTTGGATTCATACCAGAGATGCAGGGATGGTTCAACATACGAAAATCAATAAACATCATCAAACACATAAACGGAATCAAAGACAAAAACCACACCATCATCTCAATTGATGCTGAAAAAGCCTTTGACAAAATCCAGCATCCCTTCATGCTTAAAGTCCTAGAAGGAATTGGATTGGAGGGATCATTCCTCAATGTAATCAAAGCCATATACAGGAAACCCACAGCCAATATCATCCTAAATGGGGAAATGACAGAAACATTCCCTTTAAAGGTAGGAACTCGGCAAGGCTGCCCCCTATCACCACTCCTCTTCAATATAGTGCTTGAAACACTTGCTAGAGCAATAAGGCAAGAAAAGGATATTAAAGGAGTACTAATTGGAAAAGAGGAAGTCAAACTATCCCTATTTGCTGATGATATGATTGTTTACTTAAGGGATGCAAAAAACTCCACCAGAAAACTCCTAGAAACGATTAACAGCTTCAGCAAAGTGGCAGGATACAAAATTAACCTTAGAAAATCAATGGCCTTTCTTTACACCAAGAACAAGCAACTGGAGAAAGAATTCAAAGAGACCTTCCCACTCACAATAGCCTCAAAAACAATAAGATACCTAGGAACAAACCTAACCAAAGACACCAAAGACCTCTACAACAAAAATTTTAAACCCTTAAAGAAAGAAATTGAAGAAGACCTCAGAAGATGGAAAAACCTCCCATGCTCATGGATTGGGAAAATTAACATTGTAAAAATGTCCATTTTACCAAAACTCTTGTATAGATTTAATGCAATCCCAATCAAAATCCCCAAGAGTTTCTTCACAGGCTTGGAAACAAAAGTTCTTAAATTCATTTGGAGAAACAAAAGACCCCGAATAGCCAAATCAATCCTGAGTGAAAAGAGCTACACAGGAGGGATCTCTATACCAGATTTTAAACTATACTACAGGGCTATAGTCATAAAAACAGCCTGGTACTGGCACAAAAACAGACCTGTTGACCAATGGAACAAAACCGAAGATCCAAATCTGAGCACATACAATTTCAGCCATCTCATATTTGACAAGGGGGCCAAGAAACCACAATGGAGAAAAGACAGCATCTTCAGCAAGTGGTGTTGGCAAAACTGGATCACCACTTGTAGAAGAATGAAATTAAACCCCTACCTCTCACCCTGTACAAAAGTCAACTCCAGATGGATTAAAGACCTCAACGTGAAACCCCAAACTCTGAAGGTGATAGAAGAAAAAGTTGGCAGCAGACTACAAGACATAGGCGTAGGAAAAGACTTCCTAAATCAGACAGCAGCTGCACAAGAATTAAGGTCGACAATTGACAAATGGGACCTCATCAAACTCAAAAGCTTCTGTACATCAAAAGAAACAATCAAGGAAGTGAAGAGAAATCCCACAGAGTGGGAGGAAACCTTCACTGCAGATACATCTGACAAAGCATTGATTTCCAGAATATATAAACTACTCAAAAAACAAAGAAAAAAGAAAACAAATGACCCGCTCAATAGATGGAGCAAAGAACTGAACAGAGACTTCACAAGCGAGGAATTAGAGATGTCTGAGAAACACCTCAAGAACTGCTCAACATCACTAATCATTAAGGAAATGCAAATGAAAACCACTTTAAGATATCATCTTACTCCAATAAGACTGGCTAGGATCAAGAAAACAAATGATACCAAGTGCTGGAGAGGTTGTGGGGAAAGGGGAACACTCATCCACTGCTGGTGGGAATGTAAACTCGTACAGCCACTATGGAAAGCAGTGTGGAGAACCCTTGGAAGACTTGGAATGAACTTGCCACCCGACCCAGCCATACCACTCCTGGGCATGTACCCTCAAGACTTACGCCACCACAGAGATACATGCACGGCCATGTTTATTTCAGCTCTCTTCACAATAGCAAAGAGCTGGAACCAACCTAAATGCCCCTCAACTGACGAATGGATAGAGAAAATGTGGTACATCTACACAATGGAGTTCTATGCAGCAGTAAAGAAAGACGACATCACGAGCTTTGCAGGAAAATGGCTGGAGCTAGAGGACATCATGCTGAGTGAAGTAACACAGTCCCAGAAAAACAAACGACGAATGGTATCCCTCATCTGTGGATGCTAGTGCCAATTACCCAGTTGTAAGTATTTCTTGTGTAGGGCCCCCTGAGCTTCTGTACAAAGCAGTTGGACATAATGCATTTTGGAAACAACAACAACAACAGAAAGGACTGCATCAAAGAACTGACTGAAACAGTGAACTTCTGCTCAAAACAGTCAACTTTCACATGGAGAATATTGAGAAAGACTGAGAAAGAGATGAAAAGCACGTTTGGCAGAATACATGAGCTCTGGTGGGGTGGGGGTTTAGGGTGAGGGAAATGGGTCTAGATTTGATAATCTTGTTCACTATATATATATATATATGTATATATATACACATATACATATTCATATAATGAATATATATATATGTATATATACATATTATATATATATATATATTTATTTATTTATTTAAAGAAAAGAAACAGAACCCAGAGCCCTTGGCACCTGCATATTGTGCTCCCCTCCCTTTATGCTTCCTCTGGCACCCATGAAAAAGCTTGTAGCAAAGGGGGCAAAAAAGAAGCAGGTTTGGATTTCACCCTGGACTGCACCCACCCTACCGAGGACAGAATCATGGATGTGGTCAATTTTGAGGAGTTCCTCTTGGAGAGAATCAAAGTGAAGAGGAAGGCTGGCAACCTCGGTGGAGGGGTTTTCTCCACTGAAAAAAGCAAGAGCCAGATCACTGTAACTTCCAAGGTGCCCTTTTCCAAATGTATCTGAAATAGCTCACAAAAAAGTGTTTGAAGAATAATCTATGTGATTGGTTATGCATAGTAGCTAACGGCAAAGAGTTGTGAATTATGTTACTTCCAGATTAACCCACATGAAGAGGAAGAGGAGAAGGAGTATTAAAATGCATTGATCTGGAATATTTTGTATGAATTCATGAATAAAAATTAGGAACAACAACAATAAAGAAAAAAAAAACATCTTTTGTTATCTTCAAGAGACTCATTTTCAAGGATAGCCACTACCTTAGAGTGAAAAGGTGGAAAAATATTCCAAGCAAATGATTCAAAGAAACAAGGAGTTGTAGCAAGTTTAATATCTGACAAAATAGACTTCAAATTAAAGCTAATCGGAAGCAATAAAGAGGGTCACTTCATTTTAACTGATGATCCTGAGAATACTCAATGGGGGCAAAAGGGTATCTTCAACAAATGATGCTGGCAAAACTGGATCTCCACATGTAGGGCAATGAAATTGGTACCTTACCTTGCACCCTTCAAAAAGAAAACTCAGTGGGGCTGGAGAGATGGCCTAGCGGTTAAGAGCACCAACTGCTCTTGCAGTGGACCCGGGTTCAATCCCCAGCACCCATATGGTGGCTGAGAACCATCTCTAACTCCAATTCCAGGAGAACTCCAGTTCCAGGGGAATCTGACACCCTCTTCTGACCTCCGCAGCATTGCACGACACGGGTGCACAAACCTACATGCAGACAGTACATTCATACACATAAAAAAATAATAAAAAAATTAAAAAAAAGAGTAAACTCAAAATGGATCAAAGACCTCAATATGAAATCCGAAACTTCTAGAAGAAAACATTGGTAGTACCCTACAAAATATACGGGGTAGGAAAGGACTCTCTAAATTGAACATCAGTTGCTCAGCCATCAAGGTCAACAAGTGTGACCTCATTAAAATAAAAGCTCCTGTACATCAAAAGAAACAACCAAGGAAGTGAAGAAAAAAACCCACTGAGTCTGAGAAAATGGAAACAAATTAAATGTTCCTTAACTGACAAAGGACAATGAAAATGCAATACCTTTACACAGTGGAATTCTCAGCAGCAAGGAAAAAATAAAAATGTGAAATTTACAGGGAAATGGATGGAACTAGAAACGGTTGTACTAAGTGAAGCAACACAGACTCAGAATAGCAAGTGACATATATTCTGCCTCATTTACAAATCTTATCACAAATCCCTTATATGTGAGTCTATATCCTGATGTAGCATCAGGAGCCAGGAAAATGGAGAGGAAGCATGAAATAAAGGGAAAGAAAAAGCCCAAGACAGGGGGATAATAGGAAACAGATGTTACCAAGTGGGGATGGGGAAATGGGTATATTTAACTTGGAAGGGAGGAGGGAAGGATATACAAGTAACCGTGGGACAAAGGAGAAGGGACTCCAGAGACAGGAGGTGTAATATGAGGCAGGCTACCTGTCTCTATAAGGGGAACGTGGGGGTGCTTAAACTGGGGAGGAAGAAGGGACATTAGATAGGGAGGGGGGGAGAAGTAAATAAAGCTTAGGTGGTATAATAAAAGGCAGAGGGAAATAAATTAACTCAAACCACTCCCTGAAAAATATACATGTACAATTCAGAGCATGAGTTCATGTGTATATCTAAAGGCTATATAACAAAAAGCAGAGTGCCACACAGGAGAAATGTCCCATCAAGTTGTTTGTCAGGGTATCCAAGAGACTCCCAGACTATTGTAAACTATTGCTAGAGCCTTTGGTTACCTCCCAGAACCTGAAGGTAAGAACCTATCGCTAATGACAGTGCACACTTTGGACACAGGGCTTGGAACAAAGGAGCTGGAACTGACCTGGAAACCTTCTCCCTGAAGATGAGCTCTCATAGTTCTAGAGGATACTATGCAAGCTGCTAAGGAAGAAAATTGGTAAATTGCCCAGCCTGTCTGTAAAACCTAATGTGTACAACTGGAAAGCAAGCTATCTCTGTTGGTGCAGCAGTGATAGTTTTGTCTATAGGTATCTAATTGGCTTTAAAGCCTTCTCAATGGGAAGAACCTCATGAGTGTCATTGTAAGTATAGACAATTACACATGGCCAGAGAAGTCACAAATTCCTAAGAAAACCCTATCTCTTTCATATCTCTAGGTGTGCTGGATAGCTTTAGTGTCAACTTGGCAGACCTGGGTTGAGGGAGCCTCAATTGGGGAATTGGTTCCATTGGATTGGCCTGTAACAAAACCACGTCTGTGGAGTGTTGTCTTGATGGTCGAGCAGTGTGGAAGGGCCCAGCCCACAATGAGTGGTGCCCCTCTGGGCAGGTTGTTGTGTATGGTATAAGAAGGCAGGCTGGGTATGAGCCAGGGGAGCAAGCCAGTAAACAGCATTCCTCCATGGCCTGTGCTTCAGCTCCTGCCTCCAGGTTCCTGCCCTGAGTTCCTGCCTTGGGCTCCCTGAGTGATGAATTGTGACCCAGGAGATGTAAGCTGAATAAACCCTTTCCTCCACAAGTTGGTGTCAGTCAGAGTGTTTTGTCACAGCAATGGAAGACAAACTAGAGCACTAGGCAAGTGATTTTTTTACTATGTGGTAAATATGGATCCTTGTACTTACAAGCTGTAGCATACACCAGTCATCAAAGAAGTTTCTACTTGCAACAGGTGGAAGGTATTAAAGAGTTTCAGAATTGGTCACAGACAGAGAATAAGCATCTGAGAGATGCCCAGCCCTAAGTAACACATCTACAGTGGACCCTCTACACCTAAGGCTCATGGAACACAGCAGAACAGAGGGTAGAGAGGATACTAATTATCCCCCAGGTCTCAACAGTGAAGCTTCCTCATACAGCAGAGTGAAATGCACACAGAAGGTCACAACTGGCTAAGTTTTAGAGAATAGGAGACTTTAGAGACTTTATAGTCTGTTTCTGGATAGGACTCCTATTCTAAACCTTCCCCACCCATCACTCAGGGACTTCTGTGGAAGAAGGGTTAGGGTGTAAGGACTGTAAGAGCTAAGGTTGGTGCATGAACATAAGGAAACAGGCATGGAGGACACTGGGAACTTTCTCAAGAAATTGCAGCAACTGTGATAGCATGCCCAAGAGCCATGTTGACTCAACTAGACAAAAGCTCAGCATACAATGGGGGAAATGGGCAGCAGGTCCAAACCCTAGCCAAGGACTACTGGCAAATAATTACTGTGGGGTTAGGGAGAGTAGATATCCTTTAAGGAAGTGGCTCTAGATGGGCTAGCCTCCAGTCGATGACCTTGAACCGAGGGATATCTGGATAGAACTGCTTGACTGGCCAGGACTTAACATATATGATAGAATACTGTCAGCCCATGAAAGGAAACAGCCAGAATTGACCAGAGTCCAAGTCAACAGCTCCAGAGAGAGTGGACTGTTTCATTTCTCATCCACCTGTGCCCCTTTTCTAAGCCTAGGGAACAACCTGCGGAAGAGGGGGCGTGGTAGAATGTAAAGGCTCCGATTGGGGTGAATGGTGAAACTACAGCGATGTAGTCTGGACACTCATTTGATCAACTTGATTGAACAAACAACATGTCACCCCCCACTGGATGGTGGGGCTGTGGGGGTTTGGACACAACAGCCTGTAGATTGGTTTTGCACGAAGGATGCTTGTACTCATGGATTATCACTTATAGCTAAAAAAGAAAAAAAAAACAGAGAAAGATGCAAGACAGTTATGGCAGAATACATGATCTGGGATGGGGTGGGGGTAGGGGGGAAGGGAAAGGGAAAAATGCCTGATCTGAATTGGAAAATGATGTACGAAATGCACAAAGCATCAATAAAAAAATTAAAAAGAAAAAAAGAATACCTAAAATCTGTTGGCAGGGCTATGGAGGGGCTAGGAGTGGGGAGGTGATCTAAATTTGATTAATATATATTATATGAAATGCACAAAACTCAAAAATTTATCATTGAAAATGCTGCATAAATTTTGATATAATCTGTAGATAATTTTGGCATATGGCCATTTTAGCAGTATTAGGTTTCCTGATTCATGAACACAGGAGGCCCTTAACAACATTTTTAAATTTTTTTCTAAATTTTGTATGCAGGAGGAGGCAGCACTTTGTTATTTTAGTTTGATTAATACTATATAACATATTGTTCTGAGAGTCTTATAGATGCTTGTTTTATTACTGATTAATATTCCACTTTTGGGCATGCTCCAACCTGTTAATCCACAGGGGGCTTCTGGCTGATAAGTATGGTAAAGAAGGCACCTTCAACTGTTGACATTCAAATCTTTGTGTGGACATGTATTTCCAAGTCTCTTGGGTACACATAGGAGTGGAACCACAGGACACATAGCATGTGTGCTGTTTACTGTGTGTATTAGTCACTTTTCTGTTGCTGTGATAAAACCACCATAACCAAGGGAACTTATAAAAGGAAGATTTTATTTGAGCTTGCAATTGACAGTTCCAGGGAATTAGGAGGCCATTGTGACGGGAAGGCATGGTGGCCTGGGATGGAGCAGAAAGCCTAGGTTCATGTCTTCCAGTGAGCACAGGAAGTCAAGAGATAACAACTGGAGCCTGCAAGGCTTGTTGAACTCACTAAGACCACCCTCCAGTGACAAACTTCCTCCAGCATGGCCACACCTTTTTTTTTCATTTTTCTTCAATTTAATTTTCTTTAAAAAAATTTTTTTTGTTTATTTTTCTAAGGGATTCTACAATATAAGAGCACAGTTGTTTCCGATCATATTAACGTTGCTCAGTTTGCCATACAATTAGGTAATTGGTGCTAGCATCCAAAGATGAAGGATACCATTCATCATTTGTTTTTCTGGGACTGTGCTACTATATACAGCATGATATCTTCTAGCTCCATCCATTTACCTGCAAAGTTCATGATGTCATCTTTGTTTTTTTTAATTAAGTAATTAATTTATTTTTATGTGTATGAACGTACTGTCTGCATGAAGGTTTGTGCATCCGTGTCATATAATGCTTTGGAGGTCAGAAGAAGGCGTCGGATTCCCCTGGAAATGGAGCTAAAGATGGTTCTCAGCCACAATGTGGGTGCTGGGGATCAAACCCGGGTCCTCTGCAAGAGCAGTGGTGGGCACTCTTAAATGCTACAACATCTCTCCAGCCCCAGATGTCATCTTTCCTTACTGCTGCGTAGAACTCCATTGTGTAGATGTACCACATTTTCATTATCCACTCCACAGTTGAGGGGCATTTGGGTTGGTTCCAGCTCCTTGCTATTGTGAAGAGAGCTGCAATAAACATGGCTGTACATGTATCTCTGTGGAAAGATGAGTCTTGTGGGTACATACCCAGGAGTGGTATGGCTGGGTCAGGTGGCAAGTTCATTCCAAGTCTTCCAAGGGTTCTCCACACTGCTTTCCATAGTGGATGTATGAGTTTACATTCCCACCAGCAGTGGATGAGTGTTCCGCTTTCCCCACAACCTCTCCAGAACTTGGTATCATTTGTTTACTTGATCCTAGCCAGTTTATTGGAGTGAGATGATATCTTAAAGTGGTTTTAATTTGCATTTCCTTAATTATTAGCCACGGTGAACACTTTTTAAGATGTTTCTCAGCCATATCCAAGTCTCTGTTCAGCTATTTGCTCCATCTTTTCAGGGATCACTTGTTTTCTTTCTTCTTTATTTTTTTAGTAGTTTATATATTCTGAAACTCAATGCTTGTCAGAGGTATCTGTGGTGACAGTTTTGGCCACACCTTCTAAGACCTCCCAAAACCACACCACCAACTGGGGACAAAAGGCTAAAATACTTGAAGCCTATGGGGGTGGTTTTCATTTCACACTGTGGAAGATTCTGCCAAGCTGCTCCAAGATGGTCACAATAGAACATATTCAGGATGTTCTCCCCAAACAGCATCCTCACACTGGTCCAGAATGTCCTCCCCAAACAGCATCCCTACACTGGTCCAGGATGTCCTCTGCACACATCATCCTCACACTGGTCCAGGATGTCCTCTGCACACATCATCCTCACACTGGTCCAGGATGTCCTCCCCACACAGCATCCCTACACTGGTCCAGGATGTCCTCCTCACACAGCATCTTCACATTGGTCCAGGATGTCCTCCCCACACAGCATCCTCACACTGGTCCAGGATGTCCTCCCCACACAGCATCCCCACACTGGTCCAGGATATCCTCTGCACACATCATCCTCACACTGGTCCAGGATGTCCTCTGCACACATCATCCTCACACTGGTCCAGGATGTCCTCTGCACACATCATCCTCACACTGGTCCAGGATGTCCTCCCCACATAGCATCCTCACACTGGTCCAAGATGTCCTCCCCACACAGCATCCCCACACTGGTCCAGGATGTCCTCCCCACACAGCATCCTCACACTGGTCCAGGATGTCCTCCCCACACAGCATCCTCACACTGGTCCAGGATGTCCTCCCCACACAGCATCCCTACACTGGTCCAGGATATCCTCTGCACACATCATCCTCACACTGGTCCAGGATGTCCTCTGCACACATCATCCTCACACTGGTCCAGGATGTCCTCTGCACACATCATCCTCACACTGGTCCAGGATGTCCTCTGCACACATCATCCTCACACTGGTCCAGGATGTCCTCCCCACACAGCATCCCTACACTGGTCCAGGATGTCCTCCTCACACAGCATCTTCACATTGGTCCAGGATGTCCTCCCCACACAGCATCCTCACACTGGTCCAGGATGTCCTCCCCACACAGCATCCCCACACTGGTCCAGGATATCCTCTGCACACATCATCCTCACACTGGTCCAGGATGTCCTCTGCACACATCATCCTCACACTGGTCCAGGATGTCCTCTGCACACATCATCCTCACACTGGTCCAGGATGTCCTCCCCACATAGCATCCTCACACTGGTCCAAGATGTCCTCCCCACACAGCATCCCCACACTGGTCCAGGATGTCCTCCCCACACAGCATCCTCACACTGGTCCAGGATGTCCTCCCCACACAGCATCCTCACACTTGTCCAGGATTGCCTCCCCACACAGCATCCTCACAGTGGTCCAGGGTGGCCTGGACTTGTTCTTGGCAGCTGCTCAGCCAATGAAGGTGGAGAGGAAAATGAGTCCATATTTTGGTGTGTCCTTGTCTTTAGGGCTCTGGAAACTTGGTCCCTTTTTCTGGGCCTTGGGAATCACTCAGACTCTAGGACTGTAAATTCCGTTTTGCAAAGGGTATTTTGTTACAAATAATTTATGAATTCTTCAAGTTAGGCCTCTTGAACAAAATCCAATACTATCTCCCAGCAGTAAACAAATGGAATTTTCTTTGACCTGTATCCAATTCCCGTGGCTTATGAACCTCTCATTCTCTCCATATTTAGAATAAAAGGTTCCTTTCTGAAGAGATCTTAATTTTAAGGTAAAATGTGGTCCAAGTTCCCACTTTCTTTTCACTCTTGAATATGTATCTGTGGAACCTGAAGAAGATATTATTTCTCTGATTATGAAATGTGGCAACCTGCCCTTCCAACAAATTGAGGATTATAGGGAAAGAGAGGTGTAAACATACAACCGATTGAATGACATAGCTGTGTTGTAAAATTATCCAGAATTCCAGTAGAAAAAATATCAGGCTGTTGAAACTTATCCTTTCTGGATGCTTAATGACTATACTTAATGCCCATACCAATTTGGCCAAGGGACTTAAGAGATACCTTTGTTCCTTGTCCTCAGAGGTCAACTAAGTCCCAGGGGACTATGCATGGGGGCATCTCTTGAAATGTCCTGCAAATGTGAGTCACCAGTCTTCCTGTGCAGGGAGGTCTTGGAGATCCACTAATGGGACTTCAGCCAGTGTCCAGTCTATAAAGAGGAAGTCTGCTCCTGCTTCAAAAAGGGAAGCCTGGTCTAGCAAGACCTGACTTTGTCCTTAAATGGACTGAACTGGTAAATTAAAAGCCAAAAGGAGTCAGGGGCTCGCCCCCCCCAAAAAAAAACCCTGAGTGACCCTTGAGGACCAGATCCTCACTGACCTTGAGAAAACAAAACCTTGGTTACACTGGGCTGTGTGGCCTTAAACATCCAAAAGGAAAGTATAACCAAATATAAATAATTAGTAAGGCCTGAGAAATTGTACTTCAGGTATAAAACTTGAGATTTTAGTAAAAAGACAAGGTGTGGGGGAAGCACAGTTGTTTTACCTGTCTCACTGGCAAGTGCATCTGCCATGAGGCTGCAACTGCTTTTGCCATCCTTCAAAGACATGAAACACAGCTTTTCAACCTTCCAATATGCACTGAAGGTTCATGTCTTTCCAAGAATCCTCCAAACCTTGTCCCAGATGGGGACTGCTGTGACATCTAGCTTGTGGACTGAGCAACTACTGACTGAGGTTTCAGCCGCTTCAGAGTATAGACTGCCATTGTTGGACTACCCAGACTGTATCATGGAGGGCAGTACAAGAAGACCAAGACAGGACGTGGTGCTTACTGGGCCTCATTTGGTGACCATGGGAAGGGAAGACCCCAGTGTGGAGCACAAGGGAAGGACTGATGGCTGTTTGGGATTGCCAAAGAGGAGCCTTCAAACAATTCCTTAAGGAAAACATAACATATTTCAGCCTAACAAAGAAAAAAAAACCCAATAATAACAAATAAAAGAAATCATAAGCTGAAGATGCTAAAACTTAATGGTGTCATAGTCTTGATATATGTGTGGTATGCATATATGCATATTTTGGACTGATGGAAATTGGAAGGAACAACAACAACAAAAAGACTGGGTCAAGGAAACAGTGAATTTCTGCCCGAAACAGTAAACCTCTGCATCAAATATTTAAAAGAGACTGAGAAAAAGATGAAAATCATGTTTGGCAAAATGCATGAGCTCTGGTGGGGTGGGGGGTAGGGATGGGGAATGGGTCTAGATTTGATTGGGAAATTTTGTATGAAATGTGCAAAGCTTCAATAAAAATTGTCTTTGAAAAAAATATTCAGAATTATTTCAGGTACATATCTTGTGGGGTTTTTGCCTCCTGTTAATTTCTTTATGAAGACAAACACTGCTCATATCTTTATGAAGATGAACACTGCTCATATCTTTACAAAGACGAACACTGCTCATATCTTTACAAAGACGAACACTGCTCATATCTTTACAAAGACAAACACTGCTCATATCTTTACGAAGACGAACACTGCTAATATCTTTACTAAGATGAACACTGCTCATATCTTTACAAAGACGAACACTGCTCATATCTTTATGAAGATGAACACTGCTCATATCTTTACAAAGATGAATACTGCTCATATCTTTACAAAGATGAACACTGCTCATATCTTTACAAAGACAAACCACTGCTCATACCTTTACTAAGATGAACACTGCTCATATCTTTAGAAAGACAAACCACTGCTCATATCTTTATGAAGATGAACACTGCTCATATCTTTACGAAGATGAACACTGCTCATATCTTTACGAAGATGAACACTGCTCATATCTTTATGAAGACGAACACTGCTCATATTTTTACAAAGACGAACACTGCTCATATCTTTACGGAGATGAACACTGCTCATATCTTTACAAAGACGAACACTGCTCATATCTTTACAGAGATGAACACTGCTCATATCTTTATGAAGACAAACACTGCTCATATCTTAACAAAGATGATCACTGCTCTTTTTTTTGTGCAGTTGGACCATTTGGCAAGTGACTCAAAATATGTCCATCTTTTCATGCAGTAGGAATTAAGCTCCTAGCTTTCACTGCTCCTGACCATAGTCCTCTTCAATTAAAATGGCAGTTATGAGTCATAAGAGTGCTCTTCTCCCCAGCTACTGCCAACTCCTGGAACTAGGCCCATTGCTTGCAGGTACTGATCTGCATTCACTTCATCACAGATTCTAAATGTAGGAAATGATTTTCCCATTCTTTCAAATATGTTTAAAACAGTAAGAAAAAAGACAGGAAAACTTCCTTTAAAAAGTAAATGATACTTGGTGTTTTGCGATCTTCATTAATGATGATCAGACCTATGAAATCTCTTGCAAGGCACTGTGGAACAATTTTCTTTAAAGCCAGTCCTTGTCTATAATACACATGTAAGTCTGGTATGACTAGAAAGCTGCTCACAGAGCCATAATGGTCTATCCGATATTGTGATGAGAATCCTGGGAGATGTTTGCTGTTGAAGAGGCAAATTCATCTGTAGCTTTGTCTTAAGCACCCTCCTCATCATTCGGGTCTACTGGACTCATTGATGGTCAGTGGTCTTGGGGAAACGCTTTGGTGGAGCCTTATCACCAAGAGGCTCTCTCTCTAAGTTTTTTCTTAGCTTCCAACTTTTCCATCCTCTGAGCTGCTTCCACTGAGTGAACATGGAGTGCCACTGCTGCTGTTTGTTCTCTGAGATGCTGAAACCTGGTGGAAAAGCAGTGGCTTTAGGGGGCTGCGCCCCACTGTCCTCTGCCTCCTGCCCTGTGGCTGCAGTTTCCTGGGGCTCTTAGGCAGCCACCTTCCTCTTGGAACTTTTCTTCCTGACACAGCTTTTCTTCTCCAAGATTTTTTATTCTCTTTGGGAAGCTTATATGTCTACAGTGCAATGTGAGAATCAAATTTTATTTTATAGTAAATGCACATGAAATTTCTGGCTATCATATATTGACTATTTCCACTCTGATTGAAATATCACACCATAAACACATACACACACACTCACTCACACGCACACTCACACACACACACAAGCTTATATGTCACTGTTTTGATTGTGCAATTCCAAAAACATGGCCAAACACACATTTATCTTTTCATAATGTAAGAGTTTATTGAATAACAAAGGTTTAGTGGTTTTAATGACAGTGATTTTTTATAAAATCTACCTACTTTGGTAGCCTGACTGGGGTGAGTGCAAGTTCTTTATTCCAATCTTAATTAGTAATAAGAACTGTCATATGACTTGTCACACAGCACACAGTATGTATGTATGTATGAATGAATCTATAATCTATCTATTATCTATCTATCTATCTAATCTATCAATATATCATCTATCTCTATATCTATCTATCTATCTATCTATCTATCTATCTATCTATCTATCTATCTATCTGTGCTGGATAGTTTTAGTGTCAACTTGACACACCTGGGTTGAGGGAGCCTCAACTGGGGGATTGGCTCCATTGGACTGGCCTGTGGCCACGTCTGTGGAGTATTGTCTTGATTGTTGAGCAGTGTGGGAGGGCCCAGCCCATTATGGGTGGTGCCACCTTGGGCAGGTTGTTGTGTAGTGTATAAGAGGCCAAGAGAGCAAGCCAGTGAACAGCATTCCTCCATGGCCTGTGCTTCAGCACCTGCCTCCAGGTTCCTGCCCTGAGTTCCTGTCTTGGGCTCCCTAAGTGATGAACTGTGACCCAGGAGATGTAAGCTGAATAAACCCTTTCCTCCCCAAGTTGGTGTCGGTCATAGTGTTTTGTCACAGCAATGGAAGACAAACTAGGACAGAAATTGGTACCAGAAGAGTGGGGTATTGCTGTGACAGACCTGATCTTGGTGTTTTGGGGAAGGATTGTGGAGGCATTTGGAACTTTGGGCTGGGAAGATCATTGAATGCCTAAAGATCATTGCTGTGGAGCTTGGAGCAGTTTTGCTGAAGGAATTGTAGAAGATGGAGGTCTGGCTTGTGAAGTTTCTAGTTTCAAAGGGGAGCAGAGATCATCAGGACTGTGGAATCTGTGGGTTCTGGTCAGCTGGGGCTGAAGAATCAGCTGTAAGTAACAAGAGACCAGAACCTGAAGTGAAATCTTTGTTGTACTGGGACAATTGATGCTGGTTAGCTGGGGTTGAAAAATCAGCTGTAAGTAACAAGAGACCATCATCACTGTGGTGAAATCTCCTGGGAAGAATTTTTTCAGGGTCAGCACACAGAAGCTATGTTCCAGAAGGGGCCCAAGCCTCCATACCAAGCCAGAATCAGGACTTGGTAGTGTGTAAGAGTCTCCTATGTGGTTCTGGTGTTGAAATTTGAGGGGGTCACAGAGAGCAGCCGAGGATTGGCACTGTGAGAGGTCAGGAAAGACCATTGGTGGAAGTGCACCTCAGTTGCAGTGAAGATCCCAGGATTGCAGGGATCATGGAGAGAAGCTGAGGCTTTGCACCAGGAGAGGTCAGAAGGGACCATTGGTGAATGTGCTGCCTCAGTTTCAGTGGCGACCCCAGATTTTGGAGATGCCAGGACCATGGGATGACCACCAAGAGCAGCGGCAGGTGTGGAATGGAATCCGCCTGGGCCTGCAAGATGATCTATGTGTGCCACGGGCAGCAGAGGAGGAGAAGGGGAGCTGCCGAGACCCTTTGGAGCCCAGAAGATCATGAGTGAATCCCATGTGTCCAGCCTTGAGCTACTTTGCTGGACTTAGGTTTTGTTGAATGTGCCTGATTCTTCCCTTTGAAATAAGACAGTACTTGTTTTGGATTTTACAGCAGCCCACAGTTAAGAGACTTTTAATAGACTGAACTTTTAAGCATTTGGATATTTTAAGGACTGTGGGGCTTTTAAGGTTGTACTGTCTTAGGTTGTGATTAATGTTAACATCATACTTTGGGGATAAGAACTGGAAAGGTGGTGGTCTAATAGTGATGTGTTTTGTGTGTCAAGTTGACAAGGGGTCAATTCTGCTGGATAGTTTTAATGTCAACTTGACACTCCTGGGTTGAGGGAGCCTCAACTGGGGAATTGGCTCCATTGGACTGGCCTGTGGCCACGTCTGTGGAGTATTGTCTTGATTGTTGAGCAGTGTGGGAGGGCCCAGCCCACTATGGGTGGTGCTACCTTGGGCAGGTTGTTGTGTAGTGTATAAGAGGCCAAGAGAGCAAGCCAGTGAACAGCATTCTTCCATGGCCTGTGCTTCAGTGCATGCCTCCAGGTTCCTGCCCTGAGTTCCTGTCTTGGGCTCCCTAAGTGATGAAATGTGACCCAGGAGATGTAAGCTGAATAAACCATTTCCTCCCCAAGTTGGTATCGGTCATAGTGTTTTGTCACAGCAATGGAAGAAAAACTAGGACACTATCTATCAATTATCTATCATCTATCATCTATCATCTATCCTCTATCTATCTATCTATCATCACCATCATCATCTATTATCATCTATTATAGAATGAATACAAGTTAAAGAGGCAATAACAAACAGACCAGTGTCTGGAGGGAGCTGTTGGTAGAAAGTGTTGATGGAGCTGTTGGAGTGAAATTTTGATGGAGCTGTTGGAGTGAACTGCTGATGGAGCTGTTGGAATGAACTGTTGATGAGCTGTTGGAGTGAACTGCTGATAAGCTGTTGGAGTGAACTGCAGATGGAACTGTTGGAATGAACTGTTGATGGAGCTGTTGGAGTGAACTGCTGATGAGCTATTGGAGAGAACTGCTGATGAGCTCTTTGAGTGAACTGTTGATGGAACTGTTGGAGTGAACTGTTGATGGAGCTGTTGGAGTGAACTGCTGATGAGCTGTTGGAGTGAACTGCTGATGAGCTATTGGAGAGAACTGCTGATGAGCTCTTGGAGTGAACTGTTGATGGAACTGTTGGAGTGAACTGCTGATGAGCTGTTGGAGTGAACTGCTGATGGGCTGTTGGAGTGAACTGTTGATGGAGCTGTTGGAGTGAACTGTTGATGGAACTGTTGGAGTGAACTGCTTGATGGAGCTGTTGGAGTGAACTGCTGATGGAGCTGTTGGAGTGAACTGCTGATGAGCTGTTGGAGTGAACTGGTGATGAGCTGTTGGAGTGAACTTTGATGAGCTGTTGGGGTGAACATGCTGATGATTGTTGGAGTGAACTGATGTGAGCTGTTGGAGTGAACTTTTGATGGAGCTGTTGGAGTTGAACTGCTGATGGTGTTGGAGTGAACTGACTGTTAGCTGTTGGAGTGAATGTTGATGGAGCTGTTGGCGTGAAATGCTGATGAGCTGTCGGAGTGAACTGCTGATGAGCTGTTGGAGTGAACTGCTGATGAAACTGTTGATGGAGCTTTTGGGCTGAACTGCTGATGGAGCTGTTGGAGNTCTGATGATGAGCTTTTGGAGTGAACTTTTGATGGAGTTGTTGGATTGAACTGTTGATGGAGTTTTGGAGTGAACTGTTGATGAGTTGTTGGAGTGAATTTCTGAGCTTGACTGTGTTGAGTGAGCTGTTGGATGTGAGCTGTTGGTGGAACTGCTTGGAATGAATGTTGAGGAACTGCTGATTACTTGAGTGAACTAGCTGATGAGCTTTTGGGAAAGCCGCTGATGGAGTGCTTCTGGAGTGAACTTTGGTGGACTGTTGGAGTGAACTGACGATGACTGTTGGGACTGCCTGTGACTGAGTTTGGAGTGAACTGCTGATGGCAGGTGTTGTGAACATGCTGATGAGCTGTAGAGTGAACTCTGATGGAGCTGTTTGAGTGACTGAAGACTTTTGGAGTGAACTTTGGAGTTGTATGAACTGTTGATGGAGTTAGTAACTGTGATGGAGGTGAGTGAACTGCTGATGAGACTATTGCGAGTGAACTTCTGATTGAGCTGGTTGGAGTGAATGTCTGATGAGCGTCGGAGTGAACGTGCTGATGGAGCGTGTTGGAGTGACCTTTTGATGGAGCTGTGGGTGAACTGCTAGAGTGGTGGAGTGAAATGCTGAGAGCTATAGTAACTCTATAGCCTTGATGAACTTGGCAGCTAGTTGGAGTGAAATGTGATGAGTTGTTGGAGTGAACTTCGTGATGAGCTGTAGAGTGAACTGCTGTGATTGGACACTGTTTGGCAGTGAACTGCATGATGGAGCTTTTGGAATGAACTGCTGATGAGCTGTAGTGAATCTTGATGAAAATGAGAATGCTTGATGGAACTGTTGAAGTGAACTGTGATGAACGCTGTTGGGTAAAATTGAGTACGGAGGAACTGTTGATGTCTGTTGGAGTGAACTGCGTGATGAGCTGTGGAGTGACACTGTTTATGGAGCTGGTTGGAGGTGAACTTGATGAGCTGTTGGTGAACTTTTGATGGCTGTGGGTGTGAAATGCTGATTGAGCTGTTTGGATGAACTGATGATGGAGCTGTTGGAGTGAATTTTTATGAGTTTATTGAACTGTTGGAGTAGGACTGCTGAAACTGTTGGAGTGAACTGTTGATGGAGCTTTTGGACGTGAACTTCTGATGAGCTGTTTGAGTGAAACTGCTTGATGGAGCTCTGGGGAGTGAATCCGCTGATGAGCTGTTGGTGTGAACTTCTGATGGAGCTGTTGGAGTGAACTGCTGATGTTAGCTGTTGGAGTGAATGTGATGGATGTTGGACTGAACTTTGATGGAGACTGTTGGATGAACTCTGATGAGCTGTTGCGTATGCTGATGGAGCTGTTGAAGTGAACTGCTTATGAGCTGCTGGAGTGAATTTTATGGAGTGTTGAAGTGGACTTTGATGGAACTGTTAGTGTGAATGCTGATGGACTGAACTGTTGAGATGCAGCTGTTGGAGTGAACTGCTGATGACTTGGAGTGAACTGTTGATGGATTTTGGAGTGAACTGGTGATGAGCTGTTGGATGAACTTTTGATGGAGCTGTTGGGGTGAAATGCTGATGTTTGTTGGAGTGAACTCTGATGGGCTCTTGGAGTGAACATGCTGATGATGTGATGACTGTTGGAGTTGAATATGCTGATGAGCTGTTGGAGTGGACTGCTGATGGAGCTGTTGGAGTGAAACTGCTGAGAGCTGTTGGAGTGAACTACTGATGACTGTTGGAGTGAAATGCTGATGAGCTGTTGGAGTGAACTTACTGATGAGCTGTTGGAGTGAAGTGCTGATGAGCTTGTCGTGAGTGTTGAGTGAACTGCTGATGAGCTGTTGGGTGAACTGCTTGTAGTTGGAATGAACGGTGATTTGGAGTGAACGTGAAGATAGTGAACTGCTGATAAGCTGTTGGAGTGAACTGTATGAGCTGTTTGGATGGTGAACTTCTGATGACTCGTGTTGGATAGTGAACAGCTGATGAGAGCTGCTGGGATGAAACTCTGATGATTGTTGGATTAACTCTGATGGAGCTGTTGGAGTGAATGTTGATGTAGCTGTTGGAGTGAATTCTGATGAGCTGTTGGATGAACTGGTGATAGATGTTTGATTGAACTGTTGAGTGGAATTGTTGGTGTTGAACTGTTTAGTGAAGCTGCTGGAGTGAATTTGATGGAGCTGTTGAGTGAACTGTTTGATGGAGCTGCTGGAGTGAATTTTGATGGAGCTGTTGAAGTGAACTGTTTTATGAGCTGCTGGAGTGAATTGTTTGATGGAGCTGTTGGAAGTGAACTGTTTGATTGAGCTGCTTGGAGGAACTTTGAATTGCTGATGATTTATGAGTTGTTGAAGTGGACTGTTGATGGAACTGTTAGTGTGAAATGTATGAGTGAGGACTGCGTGATTTAGAGTGAACTCTAGGGACTGTGATGACGCGATACTGGTTGGAGTGAACTGCTGATGAGCTGTTTGTTTGATGGAGCTGTTGGGGTGAATTCGGTGATGAGCTCTTGATTGAACTTTTGATGGAGCTTGTAAGTGAGACTTGTGGAGTGATGCTTAACCTGAGATGAGTAATAGCTTTTGAGTGAACGCATTGATTTGGAGTGAACTTCTGATTGGGAGCTGTTGGAGTGAATGCTTAATGGGGACTGTTGGAGTGAACTGCTATTGAGCTGTTGGAGTGAACTGCTGATGAGCTGTTGGAGTGAACTGCTGATGAGCTGTTGGAGTGAACTGTTGATGGAGCTGTTGGAGTGAACTGCTGATGGAGCTGTTGGAGTGAACTGCTGATGAGCTGTTGGAGTGAACTGCTGATGAGCTGTTGGAGTGAACTGCTGATGAGCTGTTGGAGTGAACTGCTGATGAGCTGTTGGTGTGAACTGCTGATGAGCTGTTGGAGTGAACTGCTGGATGAGCTGTTGGAGTGAACTGCTGATGAGCTGTTGGAGTGAACTGCTGATGAGCTGTTGGAGTGAACTGCTGATGAGCTTTTGGAGTGAACTGTTGATGGAGCTGTTGGAGTGAACTGCTGATGAGCTGTTGGAGTGAACTGTTGATGGAGCTGTTGGAGTGACCTGCTGATGAGCTGTTGGAGTGAACTGTTGATGGAGCTGTTGGAGTGAACTGCTGATGAGCTGTTGGAGTGAACTGTTGATGGAGCTGTTGGAGTGAACTGCTGATGAGCTTTTTGAGTGAACTGTTGATGGAGCTGTTGGAGTGAACTGTTGATGGAGCTGTTGGATTGATCTGCTGATTAGCTGTTGAAGTGAACTGATGATGAGCTGTTGGAGTGAACTGTTGATGGAGCTGTTGGACTGTTGATGGCGCTGTTGGAGTGTACTGCTGGTGAGCTGTTGGTGTGAAGTGTTGATGGAGTTGTTGGAGTGAACTGCTGATGAGCTGTTGGAGTGGACTGCTGATGAACTGTTGGAGTGAACTGCTGATGAGCTGTTTGAATGATCTCCTGATGAGCTCTTGGTGTGAACTGTTGATGGAACTTTTGGAGTGAACTGCTATGGAGCTGTTGGCGTCAACTGTTGATGGAGCTGTTGAAGTGCACTCTTGGTGGAGCTGTTGGAGTGAGTTTTGAGAGCAAACCTCCAGTACTCAGCTGCAAGTAGAGGTGCTGAACTGGGTCTGGAACAATGATGGGTCATGTGCATATCTAGACAGGCCATCAGGTAAACAGATATGGACAGCCGAGTAGGATGCATTAACAGTGGGAACCTGAACCAACTCAAGTCCTTCTGGTCCTTGATACGGGTTGTTGTGGGGTCAGGTGTTTCATTGGCAGGTTGATATGGGGTCATGTGTCTCAGTGGTAGGTTGGTTTGGGGTCAGGTGTCTCAGTGGCAAGTTGATAAAGTGTCAGGCGTCTCAGTGGTAGGTTGGTGTGTGGTCAGGCGTCTCAGTGGTAGGTTTTTGTGGGGTCAGGTGTCTCAGTGGTAGGTTAGTGTGGGGTCAGGTGTCTCAGTGGCAGGTTGGTGTGGGGTCAGGGATCTCAGTGGCAAGTTTATGTGGGGTCAGGCGTCTCAGTGGTAGGTTTGTGTGGGGTCAGGCGTCTCAGTGGCAGGTTGGTGTGGGGTCAGGTGTCTCAGTGGTAGGTTAGTGTGGGGTCAGGTGTCTCAGTGGCAAGTTGGTGTGGGGTCAGTGATCTCAGTGGCAGGTTGATGTGGGGTCAGGTGTTTCAGTGGTAGGTTGGTGTGGGGTCAGATGGCTGAGTGGCAGGTTGGTGTGGGGTGAGGTGTCTCAGTGGTAGGTTGGTGTGGGGTGTGGTGTCTCAGTGGTAGGTTGGTGTGGGGTCAGGTGTCTCAGTGGTAGGTTGGTGTGGGGTCAGGTGTCTTAGTGGCAAGTTGATAAAGGGTCAGGCGTCTCAGTGGTAGGTTGGTGTGGGGTCAGGCGTCTCAGTGGTAGGTTGGTGTGGGGTCAGGTGTCTCAGTGGTAGGTTGGTGTGGGGTCAGGTGTCTCAGTGGTAGGTTGGTGTGGGGTCAGGTGTCTTAGTGGCAAGTTGATAAAGGGTCAGGCGTCTCAGTGGTAGGTTGGTGTGGGGTCAGGCGTCTCAGTGGTAGGTTGGTGTGGGGTCAGGTGTCTCAGTGGTAGGTTAGTGTGGGGTCAGGTGTCTTAGTGGCAAGTTGATAAAGGGTCAGGCGTCTCAGTAGCAGGTTGATGTAGGGTCAGGTGTCTCAGTGGCAGGTTGGTGTGGGATCAGGTATCTTAGTGGCAGGTTGATGTAGGGTCAGGTATCTCAGTAGCAGGTTGGTGTGGGGTCAGGTGTCTCAGTGGTAGGTTGATGTGGGGTCAGGTGTCTCAGTGGTAGGTTGGTGTGGGGTCAGGTGTCTTAATGTTAGGTGTCCATTACTTTATGTGATCCAGGTGAGGGAGTGACACCCTCTCCTCAGTCTGGTGTGTCTGGTAAATTTTTGCATCTGGTTTCTTTGATATGAGTTTAATATACCCATGTGCCCCCACAGTTCTACTTCACCCCAATAAATTTATAGGTTGGCTCCCTTCCCATTTTCAAGATTAAGTAGTCCATCAGTCTGTACTGAGAGGGTGTGCTGACAGATGGTGCAGTTTCTGGGTCCACTCAAGGCTGCAGACATTCTTCTTCTTCAAAATGCAGCTGAAGGTGCTTATAAAGTGAAGACTCCTGGGCAATGCTCAGTCTGAGAGACCACTATTCCATAAGTGTGGATTAAGCAGAGTCCAATACAGCTTGGTTCCAACAGTCTGTTTCTAGGCTGTGAGTTTTCTCACTGTTCTCATATTCAACTCCTTCACTAAATCCCGCCATTTTCCTTCATGTCCATGATTCTGGTTCTGATTTATGATAGAGAAAAGCTTCTCTAAACATTCTGTTTTAAATTTTTTCTTGATCATCACTTCACATCAACCATGCTAAATTCATGTTCCTACATTTTGAAAAACTATATGACTCTATGTTTTGTTCTTCAGGAAAGAATTGCTAACACTTTCCTTTTGAAAAAGAAGAGGATTTTTTTCTCATGCTTATGTGCTTTGAAAGAAAACACTCCACAGGCTATAAAGGAATCAGGCAGAACAGGTCTGGGCATGCCATGATAGTGTAAACAAATCTGTCTACAGATGTGGTTCTGAAACAATGCATTTAATAATAATACTCTGTAATTAATGTGGTGTCCCATGTCTGCTTGGCATCCAGAAAACTATAACTCAAAGTGTGTTTTTCAGAGCAAAGGGCAGAAGGGCTTAATAAGGACCAGGCCTGTGGAACAACTTGACTCCTTACATGTTCTACAGATGACTCTGAAATATTGTGTGAAGTAGATGAAACTGGTCAGATATAGTCAGAATTTTCTAATCATGTGAATATAAAATCTTAGATGTTATTAGCTGTGAATTGGCTTTCATTGATTCTTTCCCTCCATTCTTGAGTGAGAAGTCTTAAAATTAGAAGAAATTCTGATTAGAAAACCATGTAGCTGCTCACTCATTGTCAGCCCTGTCAACAGTAAGTCTGGGGTCTTGCTCGCCTTTAAATGCTGGGATATTTCTTTTTATTTTTTTATTTTTTTATTTTTTTATTTTTTATTTTTGGTCTTTTTGAGACAGGGTCTCCCTGTAGCTCTGGCTATCCTGGAACTCACAGAGATCCACATGCCTCTGCCTGCCAAGTGCTAGGATTAAAGGCGTGCGCCACCACACCTGGCATTTATTTATTTCTGTATGTGTATCAATGTACTGTCTGCATGCAAGTCTGTGCACCCATGTCGTGCAATGCCGCAGAGGTCAGAAGAGGGTGTCGGATTCCCCTGGAACTGGAGTTAAAGATGGTTCTTAGCTGCCATTTGAGTGCTGGGAATCAAACCTAGGTCCTCTGCAAGAGCATGCGGTGCTCTTAACCGCTAGATCATCGCTCCAGCCCCATAATGCTGGGATATTTCTAATAAAAATGGTTTCCCCAATTTAGGATTCCAAGGAGTTGAGTAAGGATGAACATCTTTCATCAGGATGGGCATCTGTATTAGTCACTTTTCTGTTGCTGTAATAAAGCACCATGACCAAGGAACTTATAAAAGGAAGAATTTATTTGAGTTTACGATTGGTGGTTCCAGGGAATTAGAGTCCATTGTGGCGGGAGGCATGGCGGCTGGATCTGGAGCAGGAAGCCGAGGGTCACATCTCGCAAAGAGCACAGGAAGCAGAGAGAGAGAGAGCAACTGTAGACCACAAGGCTTGTTAAACTCACTAAGCCTGCCCCCAGTGACACACTTCCTCCAGCATGGCCACACATCTCAAGACCTCCAAAAACAGTGCCACCAACTGGAGACAAACGTCTGAATACCTAGAGCCTATGGGGGACACTCATTCAAACTACCACAGCATCCCTCTGAGAACAACCATGAGGACTTCTCTTATTGTGTAAACAACCATGCCAAATGCATCTAGCACACATTGATACATTATAGACAGTGTAACCTAGATAATTATCATTAAACTTCCTAGAATGTTGGGATGAGCTTAGAGAGTGTGCATGCTTGGGCTGTGGGGAGGCTCAGGCAGACAGATGCATGAAGCATGCACATGAGGACCTGAGTTTGTTCCCAGCACATATGTGAAGATAAAACAGCTGGGCTTGGCAGTATGAGCCTGCTATCACAGTGCTGGGGAGAATGTGACAGAAGACCCTCGGGTTTGTCAGCAAGCCTGCCTAATGAGAAGCTCCTACTTCAGAGAGAGACCCTCTGTCTCAAAAAATCTAGGAGGAGGGCAATTTACCTCTAGTTTCTGCACATGCATCCACACACATGCACCTGCATATGAACATGTACATACACACACACACACACACACACACACACACACACGTGCACATGTGCACACACACACACACATAGGTTTGCATCTAACCAAATTTCCTGTGGAAATTCGTGACTCTTTAGTTTATGTGGGCTAATATTTTTTGTTCCTTCTGAAAGAAATCAGGATTCAGGAGAGGTTTTGCTTCCTATAGGTAATCAAAATAACTAAAAATGTTACATTATATATTACCATCTTGGAATAATTGTTACTGGCTAGAAAGCATTGGGATGGCTAGGTTAAATGACATTTTGGAAGATGCAGAGTCACAAGGGAAAAAGGTCAGGATGGAAAAGCTGTTGGCAGAGAGTGAACAACACTGAGGCCCAGACAGAGCTCTTTGCTGGTTTGATAACAGGAGGAAAAATGAGACATGGATCCAGATTTTAAGAATAATATTATAACAGTGATTAGTTACGGCTTATGGGTGGTTTCTGTTCCTTATCCGTCTGCCAGTCAACTGTTGCTTTGAATTAGAAAAATAGAACTGACTTTTGGGCATTCATTTTATAATAAGCATTTGCTTCTGTTATTTGTGTTTCATATAATGGACTTTGGTACAATTTAGTAAAAGTAAATTGCATGTAGGAATGTCATGAAATCTCCTTGCATTTTTTAGATGAAAACTGCAATTTATTATTTAGAAACTACTGAAGTTGTGTAGAAATATGGCCTCACTTTGGGACTTTCTGGGGGGAAATGTCTGAGGGAATTTTATCTTGGCTTTTAAGTTATGTGAATGTGGAAAGATTAGATATTTTCCATTTTAAGAGCAATTAAATGTTTTTTTTCACTCTCTTTTGTATACAGTACCCCCGAATAAAAACTTGATGTTAGAATTTAAACCTTCCTGGTAGTTTTCTATTCATCAAGGGAAGCTTATTCTCCTGGGTAACTTATAAGGATAACAACATATATTTAAAAGCAGAGTAAGAATTAATCTTATTTTTTTCTTTTTCATTGAATTTTGTAATTTTCATACAATTCAATTTGATGGTTTTCAGAGCCTCTCCCTTATCCACACCTCCACTTACTGCATAATTTGTGTCTCCAAATGTCCTACATTTTGTGTCCATCCAGTAGCCTGGTTAACCTCTCAAGAGTCCCATGTTTGAAAGATACTGTCTCTGTCCCTTCCAACAGCCGTCTGTTCCCACAGTTTCCTTAGATGGGGTTGAGGATGGTAACTTACCCACTTGGCCATGTCTATGCTGGGATTATTTTTTTCTGGTTTCAGCACGCATGAGACTTGTGTACACTGCCACAGCTGATGTGCCTCCATATGTGTAGCTGTTTGGAAGACTTGTTCCTTGTGGTCACTTGCCCCCTCTGGACCTCACAATCTTTCTGCTGCCTCTTCCACAATGGTCCCTGAGCCTTGGGAGGCAGAAGTTTGAAATAGGTGTCCTATTCAGGGATAAGCAGTCTTAGCTTCTTGTCTCTGCATGTTGGACAGTTGTGTGTTCCTGTATAAATCACAATTTGTTGCATAAGGAAACTTTTCTGGTAAGAGTTGAGAGATGTGTCAATTTAAGGATATAACTATAAGCCATTAAGAGTCAGTTCAATGTACCCTCCCCCCTTTTTCTATTTTCCCCTTAGTAACACTTGTCTCTAGGATCCTCCAACAGGGTCTTTAACTGGGGAGGGAGTAGGGGGGTGATACAGGGGACTGAGAGGAGCAATGCATAATGTATAGAGAGTATGGAACACCAGAGGGAAGTGTACTATTTCAATGTCCTACTGAAAAATCACACATACAATAAATATATGAGCACATGTATATAGCTGAAGGCTATATCACAAAAAAGTGTCAGGCAGGAGAAGCCTCCCTTTGAGTTGTTGGTCAAGGTAGTCTAAGAGACTCCCCAAATAACACAGATTATTGCTCCATCTCCTGACTGCATCCCAGACTTGAAGGCAAGACCCCATTGCTGAAGACAATTGGACTTCAGACACAGGACTTAGAGGAACTGAACTGAAATAACCTGGAAGCCTTCTACCCAAAAACTAGCTCTCATGGTATCAAAGGAAACAAACTACAAAGGGAGAGAATCAATCGATGGTCAGATAAAATTGTAAAGCCTAATAAGCAACAGTGACTGACCCAGCAATATATTGCAATTGGTACAGTAGAGGTACGTTTATCTTGGGGGTAATCAACAGCTTTCTAATTGGAATTAAATGTTGCTCACTAGGAGAGAACTCATATGTGGTACTGTAAACATAGCCAAATACATGTGGTTGGAAAAGTAAAAGATTCTACAGAAAAAACCCACTTTGCCACATCCCTAGACCAATGTAATTTATTATTCTATTCTAAATATGCACCCTCATATTTACAGACAAGAGTACCACTCAGCACTCATCAAAGAAGCATCTTTTGCATCAAATGGAGATGATTACAGAGTTCTAAAACTGGTCAAATACAGAGAATAAGTGTCTGTGAGACTTTATCCTGTGACACATCTCTAATGCAATCACTACACATAGGATGAATGCACCTATTAAACCTCTCCAGAGAAATTTCCTTATGCAACAGATGATGATTAACACAGAAACTCACAATTGGCCAATGTGCACAGAAAAAAAAGCTGTGGTATGCTTATCCCTCAATAGATCAGGTATTTTAAACACCTGCCTCAAAAGGCTCAGAGATCATTGCAGAACAGGAGGGGATGAATGGTAAGTGCAAGATGGGGCAGATGATCATGAGGAGACAGAGTCTTCCAAACACCTGGTCAGTTAATCATACAAAGTCAGTCATGATGACAACATGCATGAGTCTTATACAAGCTCAAATAGGACAAAATCCCAGCCTAGATATGGAGAAGTGGATAAAAATGTCAATTCAACCAATGCGACTCTTGTTGGGCCTGGTGGATGTACCCACACTGAAGGACATTTGGGGACATCAATCAAACTCTATAGGTCAAATATATAATTGGGTGGAGGTAGTAGGGGGGATATGGACTAAATACTATAAAACTAGGTAGGAAAATCACAAAAATTAAAAAATAGTCTCTTTATTCATGAATGGACAATGAAAATGTGGTACACTTACACAGTAGAGTTCTACTCAGTGGAAAAGAAAGATGAAATCATGAAATTTGCAGGTAAATGGATGGAATTAGAAACTGTTATACTAAGTGAAATAACACAGACTCACAAAAACAAGTGACATATATTCTTTCTCACTGTGGATCTTGACAACAATTTCTTATATGTAAGCATATATCCTGATGTAACCACAGGAGCCAGGGAAATGGAGAGGAACCATGAAAGTAAATGGAAGGAAGGAACCTGAGAGAGGGGAAGTAGGACACAATATTACCAAGGGGGAAATGGGGAAAATGCGAATATGTAAATGAGAAGGGAAGAGGGAAGGACAGACAGGAGCTGTGGAGGTAGAGGGGAGGAGCTCAGGAAAGGGGGTGCTAGAAGACAGCTGTCATCAAGTGGAAAGTGGGAGTCCTTTAACTGGGGAGGGAGGAAGGAAGTTACACAGGGAGAGAGGAGAAGATACAAAGTCGAGGTGATGTGAAAAACCAGAGGGCAGTGTGTAAGCTCAAAACCTACTGAAAAATAGATGTACAGTATCTGAGCATGAGTGTGTAGTTCACCTGAAGGCTTTATACCAGGGAGCACAGTACCAGTCAGGAGATACGCCCTTCCATTTGTTTGTCAGGGTAGTACAAAGGCTATTTACTGCCACAGCCCTTGATTATCTCCTGGAACTTGGAGGTTAAGACCTTATTGCTGAAGACAGGATATGGTCTGGACACAGGAGTTGGAGCAATCAAGTCAGAACTGACCGGTAGTCTCCTCCCTGAGGACTAGAGCTCATAGTTCTGGAGGACACTATGCAAGTTGCTAAGGAGAAAATTGATCAGTGGTCCAACTCCAGATTTAAAGCCTCATAACCATAACAGTGACCAGCACAACAAATTATAGCTGTGTAATAGTGGCAGTTTTATCTTGGAGGTAATCAACAGCTATCTAATTGGATTTTAAGCCCTCTCAATGGGAGGGATGTCATTTGTTGCACTATAAACTTAGCCAAATACACATGGCTGCTGAAGTTACAGATCCTAGATGAAACCCTACCTCTGTCATATCCTTAAACAAATGTAACTTCTTACTGTATGAAAAACATGGATCTTTATATGTACAGACAAGCATACCATACACCACTTATCAAAGAAGCTTCTTTTGTAACAGATGGAGACTATTACAGAGTTCTGCAACTGGTCACACACAGAGTGATGCTCTGCCCAAAGTGACACATCTGCAATGGAACTCCCAAAGTACCTGGAGCACCATGGAGCAGAGTGTAGAGAAGTGACACATCTGCAATGGAACTCCCAAGGCTCCTGGATCACAGTGGAGCAGGTAGAGAGAAGTGACACATCTGCAATGGAACTCCCAAG
>VZQC01004266.1:0-40178 GCA_009823505.1 Rhizomys pruinosus
GGAAAAAAAGAAGCTTCTTTGATGAGGGGTTTAAGATTCACTAGTATATTGAGGATGTACAATTATAATATAGTAAGAAATATATATATTTCAGAAGGTGTCGGAAAAGTGAGCGTCTTTCTAATTTATGAAACACTCTAGCCATCTGTTTTTGCCTATGTTTATAGGACCTCACATGAGTTCCCTCAGGGCTTAGTTACAATTAGATGTTATTGCTTACCCCCAGGATAATATTGCCACTACTGCACCAGTAGTCAAAGTACCTGGGCCAGGCACTTTGCTTTTATTAGGTGCTACAATTGGTAGGACCATTGATTGGTTTTTCTCCCTTTGGCAGCTTGTGTTATATTCTCTGAGATCGTAGTACACCATGAGAGCTGGTTTTGAGGGAGGAAGATTTCAGGTCTCGTCTAGCTCCATTGCCCCAAGTCCTGTGCCTAAAATGTGGCTACGCTTCACCAATACCATCTTACCCTCGGGTTCTGTGAAATGGTCAAGTGCTATGGCAATGGCCTGTATAATTTTGGGAATCACTGGGATACCCTGACCAGCAACTCAAAGTGAGGTTTCTCCTGCCTGGCACTGTGCCTTTTGTTACATAGCCTTTTCAGCTGTACATATCGCTCATATTTTTAGTTGTATGTAGTGTATTGAGTACGGATTTGAACTAATAACTTTCCTCTTGTTTTTTCAACATGTGTGCATTGAACATCGGTCGGGCTCGAGATGTTTTTGATCTGGCAGGGTGCTCCCAGTCTCTCACCCCTGAAAAGGCTCCTGAACTTTTGTTTTTGAACCCTGGGTGACTTCCAGCAGCAGTATTTCTCTCTGACAAGCCAGCTCCCGTCACGATAGAAGCCACTCTGTTCTCTCCTGGCTTCCCTCCTTCCCTCCCGTCCCTCTCTCCTCTTCTCTCTCCCAGCTTCTGCCCCTTACTTCCTCTGCTTCCTTCTCTGCTTCTCCTTCTCAGCCTTAGCCCTTTATTGTATTTGGACCTCACTGAGGCTGCTAGGCTGTGCCTCAAGACCTCAATCCTGTGTTCCCTTGCGCAGCGTGATCACAACAGGTGGTACAACCCTCTCTGCCTACCTCTCTTCCCACTCTCCCCTTCTCCTTCTCCTCTCTCGTCTCTCTCATCTCTCTACTCTTCCTCTCTCTCCTCTCTCTCCTCCTCTCTCTCTCTCTCCCACCCTCATGTTCCAGCTTCTCTGTTTGGAATCCCGAGAATCCGGTGTTTTGGTGTGTTCATCTGGTTTTGTCATGATGTGGCTCTTCTTAGACTTCTACACTGTCAGAATTTCACTGTGCTGTGATGTCCATGGCTATGTTTAGAATGCATTAACTTCTAGCAAGTGTCTTTGTCCCCGCGTTCTGAGATTCTTTCCTATGAGGTTGCATTGTAAATTTGTCCTTTAGGCTCGGACACCTCACTGTTCACTCTTCTCTTTTGACCAAATTGGAAATTGTGAGTATGTCATACTATGGAAAATAATCCTTTTTGATGAGTGTGGAGTTTTCTTCTCCGATGGAATTATTGGATATCTGGATGTAGAGAGGTCACTTTTATGCCTGTTTCGCTCATAACATAGAGACACTACTTAGCACCCTGCAGACTGTCACTCCACTGTCCCGCCATATTCATCTGATCATTTACAGATAACAATTGTTGATGTTTTTTCACTTTTTTGTACTTTGACGGATCTCATGCTACCCTACTATTCGACTCAGGCCTGTAACAAATCCGTTGCAGTTGGCCTCAATTCATTCTGTACGCCACTTCGTAATGCATTGGACCTATGCTAAAGTCAATACACTGCCAAGATCTTAAGGAGTCTTTAAGCTGAAGAGGAAAAACAAAAGCTTACTAAGAATAATTAACTATTAATACTATTCATTACCAATAATTTAAGAAATTAACACGCATTTGCAATAATAATTCAAATGAAATCATCCATCTAAATTTAAAATCTGAAGTCATATTTATCTGATTTTAGAAGGAGTAATTATTGAAACACTGAGATAGGCAAACTGAAATGTTGATATACTTTGAAGATGACTAACTCCCAGGGGTCTTTTATTGTGTCAGGTGTTCAAAAGTTCTGGGTTTCATTGGGACAATAACTCAGTACAGAAACAAAGCACATTTAGAGAAATGATCTTGATGATAATAAAATGAAGGAACATTTCCAACATTTTGCACTGAAGTTTGAGAATGAGGGATTGCCACAAATGTCAGTGCTATTTGGGATTGCATTAAGTTCTAGCCATAATTTTAGAAACTAAAATTACACATATTTCCTTTTACCCAAAATGTGGAGTGTTTCTAAATCTAACACATGCAGAGCAATTAGGAGGGCTGAAATAACCAGGACACCCAGATTCTACTTCCATGATTGCACAGACTCTAAAGTAGCTTTTTCCTGTGTGGTACTGGAAGCATAGCCAAATATACATGGCTGGAGAGCTCATGCACCTTAGAGAAAACCCTAAGGAGGTCTTTATATCTAAACAAATGTCATTTCTTACTGTATTCTAAATTTGGATTATTATATTTACAGAAAACTATGCCAGTTGCAGCTCATCAGAGAAGCTCCTCTTGCAACAGACTGAAGCCTATTGCAGTTCCACAACTGGCCATACACAAAGATTGTCTGTGAAATTTCCAATCCTAGACGACACATCTACAATGGAAGCTCTACACCTAAGGGTCATGAAACATAGTAGAACAAGGTGTAGAGAAAAACTAATGAATCTCTCAACTCATATCCATGAAGGAGCTCTCTTACACAACAGAGGTCCATGAACATAAAGGACGCATATGGCCAAAACATAGAGAACAAGAGTCTACAGAGTGTGACTCTAGATAGGTTGACTATATTATCAGTGATGAGGTTTCACCGAGGGATATTTGGGGACATTAAACTGAGGTGATAGGGCTTACATCAATAACAGAATGTGGGAAATCCAGTGGGGGTTTTGTGCAGGTGCCAGTGGAAAAGTGGATATAAAGATGCCCTGAGGAAATACATATTAATTAAATACAAAATTTTAAAAATTTCTTTTCTACAGTTAGACTCTCTAAAATGATTTAAATTACAATAATTTAAAGAAATATATTATTTTTAAACATAGCCTAGCTCTGTCTCTGGTCCTGTGGCCAAGAAAAATTCTCTTTGCCCCATTCCATAAAATGCTGTTCGGGAAAATTAGTAATCTAACATAAAAACAAGCTACACTGAAAAACTTGTAAGTTTTTTATTAATTCTAAGGGTTTAAGTTTGGAGTAAGGCAGTCTTAATAAGTCATGTTAGTTGTTCTCAACATACTAAGTAAAGAGACAAATAATATTGAAACAGACAGAGGTGATTTATTCATTATGGACACACTGGGAAGGTGAGCAAGTTACTGGGTTCAGGGATGCACAAGTCCAATGCCCAGAAACTAATACACAGACAGGAGAGAAATGCAGAAATGAGGACAAGAGAAAGGAGAGGACCTCTTCCCTGGGAGTCCCATCAGAGTCTCTCACCAATAGAGAATTCTAGGACAATTAACAGCTGCTTTAGACCTTACCCTATGCATAAAGAGTAGTTTTATATGACTTTTAACAGAGACTCCATTTGCAGGAAAAGGACGTGTACTAAACTTCTTGTGAAACTTCTTGTGGCTCTGTGTTTTTCTTATCAGGTTATAATTTCATCCTAGGTGTTTCCAAGGCCCAATTTCATCTCACTTATCCAAAAAGACAAAAAAAAAAAAAAAAAAAAACAGAGAAAAAAGAATTCGTTAGTAACCTTTCGAGACAGCTTCAGATGAAATAAGGGACAGAATATCAATGCTTGAGAAAAGGAATGAGATCATCCAAGTAAGGAAAACAATATGTTTTAAGAAACTCAGAATATTTAAGAATTTGGTGACAGCATGAAAACAACCAATTTTATAAATTATGAGCATAGAAAAAGGAGAGATCCAGGTCAAAAGCATAGAGAATATCGTCAATAAGTTTATAGAAAAATCCCAAATCTATGGAAAGCGATACCCAGTTAAGTAGAAATGGCCACAGAACATGAAAAAGGCTGGATCAGAAAAGAAACACTTACACAGTACTGTGGGTAAAACACCAAATGTACACAAGAGAAGAGGAATTGAGAGCTTCAGGAGAAAAGGCAAAATTGGCATATGAAACCAGGCCCATTAAAACAATAGCTGATTCTCAATTGAAGCTTCAAAAGCCAGAGGTTCTTGGAGCAATGTGCTTTAACTTCAGAAAGAATGTCCACTGATGCCAACATAGAAGTTTACAGACTGATCTCTCTAATGAACACAGATGCAAAGCTCAATAAAATGCTTACAATTTGAATTTAAGATCACATCACAGAGATCATTTATCTTGAACAAGCTGGGTTCATTTCAGCAATGATTGGATTTGAAGCCCACTCTTCAAGAGTGAATTCATTCCTGGGATTGTACACCCTGCAAAAAATTGAGAAAGATTTAGGTGGTAGATTTAACCCACTACTGTTGCTTAGGTAAATTGTCATAGAACTAAGTTTCTTTTTACATATTTAGACGAATGTTTCTCCTAGCATTACTCAATTAAGCTTTTCTTTGCAATGCATGTTAGTGAATTCAGGGACGCAAGGCTGTTACAAGATTCTGAGAACAAGTGAGGTTGAGTGCTCAGCGCTAAATCGGATATTTATAATGACTCCTTCTGAGGCTCAGGGGCCTCAAGCAACGGAAGGAACAGAAAGAATGGAAGAGGTGAAAGATAGGGAGAAAGGCTATCCTCTGGGTGTGGGAAAGTCAATGCAATTTGGACCTCACAGAAGCTGTGGCAGCATGGAATGGGCCTACACGAGATTGGGTCTATCAATATCAACCACCAAATTAAAGAGCGACTCACAGAGCCCTGTCCACCCTCCTGGACTACTGGCTACTGATGGTTTCTGGGTAAGGATAATTCATTGTCTTATTTGTGTGCCCAGTTAGGAGCCCACCAGGCTATAATGGATCTCTCCAAATCCATGGGCACACAGATGGTCCTGCTTTAGCTCAACGAATCTCAGAATGAAAAAAAAAAACTGCCACGAATGTGGGACATTGCTTACAAGAAGGAAGGGAGTTCATATGTGTGAAAGGATGGGCAGAGAGCGGGAGTGGTAAAAAAAACTCAGAATATATACATTTTTACATATGTGAATTATTAAAGCAAAAAGTAATTAAAGCTCATGAAAATTTGATTGGCTGGGCATGGTGCCTCTTATCCTAGTATCTGGGAGGCAGAGGCAAGTGTATCTCGGAAATCAAGGCTAGCTTGGTCAACATAGTGGGTTGCAGGCCAGCTGGTGCTCTAGGGAAGAATGTGTTTCAAACCAAACCAAACCAAACCAAACCAAACTAAACCACCAAACCAAATCAAACCAAACCAAACCAAACCCAGTAATGGTTTCTGCATCTCAGCAGCCAGCCCTCTAGTGTGCACTCAAGACTGATCTCCCAGGGAGACACTGTGACCTGACATGCAAACCTTTAACCTTCAGGAGGGAGAATGCCAACCTCATCTCTAGCAGCTTCTGTGTTTATAAATTGTTTTCTTGTGCCTTAGAAAATAGCCAGCCTGAGCACTTGGGGCTTTACTACAAACAGAGTAAACAGAGTGTGTTAGTCAGTAGACAGAAGGCCAGGGTTAAGTTGCAATTAAGAAGTTTTTGCTCTATTTTATCACCTTTTTTTTTTTGCTTCAGAATATAAGCAAACAACACCATATATTCTGGTTAAGAGGAAAGTAGGAATCCTTGAATCATTAATCATGAGTAACCAATGTCATCACTAAAAACAAAACATCAACAAAAGAGGTCTTGGTATAGTTTTCAAGGTCAAAACATGGTGAGAATTTCTAGGCTTGCTTTCATTTCCATCAGTTTTATTTTTGCTAGATTCACAGTCTTGAGTCCATCCTAACCCTACTGCAGATAAAGCTGCACAACTGCATGATATGTGTTTGTATAGTAACAGATGCTGCCAGAAGCCCACAGGAACATTTTTGAATTATTTTGATTTTTTTTGTTAATGATCCATCTAGTTCAGTTTTTATCCTGTTGTAGCAAATCACAATTTCTGCAAGCACAAGCAACAAAAAACTACCCTGTGAGATGGAAGAAAATATTAGTAAAGACAAAATGTCTCTAAGACTGCTTGAGTGAATGAAACAAAATGTGAGTTGATGAATCTGAGGAAATCCCGTGTGGAATGGATGCCTTTCACTGGGCCTTTCCAAAGAATGTTCCAGAAAGCCCTGGAGGTCTTGCAGCCTTCTCAGAGGTTTCACAAGGTCAGAAACTGTTTTCATAATCATACTAAAGCTTAGGGAATGTATGCTTGTGTATTGGGTTTTTCTTTATTGCCTTAAGAGAGGAGTCTGGTTAACATCTGAATTTTGGCTGATGTAACTGTTTTTAGATGGTAAATTTGTGAGAATCTTCAACAATAGGTAACTAATCGAGTAGTAAAGACTATAAATGTATTTCTTGTTCAGCTATTAACTGGCCCAACCTTACTTAGTTTTTGAGATTTAATGAAGTCAGCCATGTTCATGATAATGTGGACAGAAAACATATGTTTTCATTTTTTTTTTTTTTTTGGTCTTTTCGAGACAGGGTCTCCCTGTAGCCCCAGCTGTCCTGGAACTCACATTGTAGACCAGACTGGCCTTGAACTCACGACGATCCTCCTGCCTCTGCCTCCCAAGTGCTAGGATTAAAGGCGTGTGCCACCACACCCAGCAGAAAGCATATGTTTTCTAATTGAGCCAGTGGTCACATAGCACAATGCTGTACTGAAGCAGTCAACTCAGTGGTATAAGTGCCTTCCTGATATTGTGGGACCATTATCTCTTTCTAGTTCTAAAACATGGTACTCTAGAAAGGTGGTCCAAGATTACTGTTAGTCCTTACCAATCCCTTACTCTCAGCTCCTGGTAAATACTAATGTGCTTTTTGTCCTTTCTCAAAAGTCACCACCCTACTAAGTGTGATAATGTATCTCATAGTTTGGATCTATATTTCCCTAATGACTGATAATATTGAGCATCATTTTCATGTATTTATTTTCTGTTTATATCTTCACTGGGGAAATCTCCATTAAGTTATTTGGCCCTTTTTAATTGGGTTGTCTTTTTGTCATTGAGTTGTAAAAGTTCTTTGTATATTCTGGATACTATGTTCTCCTATGAAGTCAGGGGGTAAATAGAATATTGAGAGATCATCATCGTCCTCTGCTTGTAAATGAGGCTTGTATTTTGAAAGAAGTAGGGTTATGTTATATACTTTTCTGATTCTTGTTTCCCTCACTAAAGAGTAATGCATGAAGTATCCCATGCAGTAAGGTATACTCCTAATTTCATACCAATTCATTGTGTGGATATACTATAATTTATTCAGTCATTTTGTATTTGGAGTCATTTATGCAAATGTTTAGGGTCTCTGCTAATGGTGTAACAATTAAGTCATTGCATAGTAAATGTTTACATATGCTTAATTTCATCTTAATGGCATCTATTCCCAGGAACAGAATTACCTAGTTGAAGAATATATATTTTGAATTTCGGAAGGTGCTTCTCAGCTATTTTCTACAAAAGCTAAGGCTATAATCACTAGCCACATGTGAGAGTATTTGTTTTCACTGCATCCATGATTACAGGTGTGATCATATGAGATCTTTAAAGGCAGAATTTTCTTCTGTTAGGAGGAAGAAAAGAAGGAAGTCAGAAATAGTTGACAGACAAGAAGGATTTGATTTGCTGCTTTTACATGTTTAGCTTGTTTAATAAGTAGAAATTGGTGGTGCTCAAATTGTAATGATTTTATTCATAGGGGATGTTTATCAGTACCTGGAGATATTTTTCATTGTCCTAATTTGGGGATGGGTGCTACTAACTTCTACTAGACAAAGGCAGGCAGTTTGCTAAATACTCTGCAATATGGATGGCAATCCCTGCAAGGAAAGGATTATCTAGCATAAAATGCCAGTGCTCAGGACGTTGAGAAAACATGGAAAAAGTTGGGAAATGCTGCAAAGATTTGAAAATGGGGCTGGTAGAATGCTTGCCTGGCTTGTGAGAGATCTGGATTCAATCCCCAGTTTCTAATAATAAATAAAAGATTCAAAAATAAAAAAAGGAAACAGATAGCTATACTGGGTAGATGAAGGATTTCCCTTACATAATACAAAAGACAGAAAGTTTGGTTAGAGCCATAAATCCGGATATCATTACATTATTTGCAGGCACATGAAACCTTCAGAGCCATAATCATGCTACATTCAAAGCAGCTGACACCCAGGAATCTCGAATCCCTGGGGTATTAAGTACCACTTACATCGTGACTAGAGACTTCAGCAATATGAATAGACTCCATCAGGACAGATATATACACTCTACTCCTTTCCATACCACCAATAGTAAAGATCCCTGGACTTGACTCCTAAATTCATCCTTCCAGACAGTGTGTGTGTGTGTTTGTGCACGCGCACGGTGGTGGTGGGGAACCCACAGATATCAAAGCAAATAAGTGAATGTTGTGATCAAACTGCCCTATACTTGTGAGACTATAGTGAGGTTAAAACTGTTTTTTCAGATGTGAGATCATTGCTCAGATGTTAAAAACTAGCCATAGAAAAGCCTTACTTTTGGTGTTGGTAATTAGCTTGTGTACTTTGTAGCTCATTCCCTTTATCTGATATGAATTCCCAACTCTTTATAATAATGAGAAAGTGTGTCCTTATTAATATATTGAGAAAATATGGTGATAGCTTCCTTCTCAGCTCTTCTTGGATTAGAGTAACAGGGACAATTTAAAGCTCATGGTCCAACTTCTACATGGATCCCCACGTTGATTTGGCTTCCCAGTTTCTTCAGCCCAATGATAACTATTATTGTATTAAGCCTTTTGTGTGATTAATCTGATAAATCATTTTATCACTTCTAGATTATTATAAATTATAATGCAGGTACCTTTACAAATAGAAACTACTACAGAAATAACCTCCTCAAATATCTAACTAGATCTCTATTTAGATTGACCTGTAGAGGGTATTCCTAAATCTAAGCACTTTCTGTGACAGCTGGTCAGCAAGAAGTAATTAAATGGGTCCTAAGCCCTATTCCCTAATAGCAGTTAGGTTTTCTTCTCTGGAGTGGGGTATGTGAGAGGAGGTTGCTCCCTGCTGAAAGTAAGGACAGAGCCTGTAGTATCAGGAGCTAGTTACAAAGCCTTAAGGCAAAGAAAAAGAAACGGGTCATGACGTAGCCTACAAATTAGGTAGGAGAAGAGTGAATGGAAGTTACCATGACATGTGGCCATTTCTCTGACTTGATAGCTGGTATATAGTCACTTCTCTAATTGGGTAGAGGGAACTAGCATGGAATGGTGTGGCCTGTGATCTGACTAATAATGACTACTCACAGTAAAGTGCACTCCAATTCATATCCATTTCTTATTTTTTTCTTTTCTTTTTCTTTTTTTCTTAATAAATCTATAATCATTCTACTTCTACCTTGTCTGTATTTTCTTATTTTTCTTGATTGTGAAACAAATTTAGAGGGCACAGGCTCTGTGTGTCTTTGGTGACTGTTGATGGACTTGTACCTAGCTCCCAGATTTAAGCTCACAAATAATACGAAAAAGATTTCATCCCACTTATGGAATGTCCATTATTATCAATGAAATCTCCAGGAATCTATGAAACTCTGATTCCTCAGTGATTTTGATGGCTTAAGTGTTTATTTCCTGGGGCTATACACACACAAAATTTAAAATAAATATATTTTCAAATACCATTCTTACTGTTCTCTTGACTGGATGTGGATGTATCAGTTTGTTCAAATTATATTATAAATAATATCTTTATTACACTAAATTTTTGACAAAAGTAAAGAAATGAAATGTTCACACAAAAATTTGATTTGACAGAACCAAACATTTGGAGGCTTTAGAGCTTGGGAACAACTTCCAACATACTTAGGTATCAAGTCATAGGGAAGAAACTATGTAACAACTGTCTGTGTCACCATCCATTCAATGAATCAGTCTTATATGCTCTATGCCAACAATTGTCAGAGTCTTCTCAAGTTTCACCACTCTGATTGTTGTGTAGAGTTTCAATTTGTGGATTCCTGGTTAGCTGACCACAAATAAAATTAAGCATCTTTTCAAGTTTTTATTTTCCCTCTCCATATATATTTTCAATGGATAGATTTCTTTCCACATTTTCCTAAATTTCTTCTCTCTCTCTCCCTTCCTCTCTCTCCTCTTCAGTAAGGCTAGGGATCAAAACCTGTATTCAAGGCAAGAGCAGTGTGGAAAACTAACTCAACAACATTGGTGCATTTTTAAGAAGCGCATACTAATTAAATGACCTGTTTATTTATTTACTGTTGCATTTTAAATATACTTAATATAATATAGAGACAAGTCATTCATCACTTGTATATTTTGAAAATTAATTTTAATCCTTTTACCAAAATACTCTCTGTTTTACCCTCTAAATCCCATTTCCTAGGAAACAACTTGAGAATGAGTAAGGATCCACAAAAGACTAAATTGGGAATAATAGTGAAGAATAGTCTCACATAACAACTGGAGTACAGTCCTTCCAGAAGTTTGGAACTGGTATAAGTAGGTTTTGGCCACTTCACATTACATTCTGAGATCACATTGCAGCTGTATGTGAAAAAGTCATTATTTTTATACATGTTTATACATTTTATATAGATATAGAAACTTTATTTCATCAGTACCTCTTTACAAAGTAGCTAGGCTAATCACAGTCCTCTGTTAATACAAAAATTACAGTATCCCCAAATATGAATCATTAGACACTTGTGCAAGATTTTATGTGCAATTATAAAATCTAAGTTTATCATAGTTATAATCATGTTATTATGACTATTAAGACAGGGTCTTGCTGTATAACATAGGGTGCTCTGGAACCCTTCGTTATCTTGCCTCATTTTCCCAAGTGCTAAGATTGAAGGTGTATGTTGCACATCCAGTGTGAATTTGGTAAACATGGTCAAACATCTGTGATAAGGCTTTTCTTTAAATCACATGAGCTTTTAGCTTGCCTTTCATCAAAATCTTTTTTTTTCCTGAATTTCAGATAGTTGTAGGAATCCAAACTCATGTCTTCACACTTCTGTGGCTTGTACTTTATCCACCAAAACTTCACCCCTAATTCTATAAAATGCTACTCTTCCTGTATTGAAAATCTGTTGGCAATCTTCTGAAAGTCAATTTCAGGAATCTCTGTTTTGTCCCATTGTTCAAGTGTTCCAATTTTCACATGGTCTCTGGGTGACTGTCATGGTGCACAGACTTCATGTCTGACAGTGTCAGCACAACTCTGTCTTCTTCATTATATTGTTGATTAGTGTATCATTGACTGTATCCAATTTTTTTCTTTTTTATTTATTATTTTATGTGTGTGAGTGTACTGTCTGCATATAGTTATGTGCACCTGTGTCATGAAATGCTGGAGAGGTCAGAAGAGGGTGTTGGGTTCCCCTGGAACTGGAGTTAAAGACTGTTCCTAGTCACCATGTGGGTGCTGGGAATAGAACCCAGGTCTTCTGCAAGAGCAGTTGGGAGTCTTAACTGCTGAGCCATATCTCCGGCCCCCAAATCATTTTTTTCATGTCTACAATATATTTTGATGGGATTGTATTTGGGTTGCATTAAATTTATAGAATAAGTAGGAAATGATTGGTGTATTCACATTATCTTTTCTGTCAATCCCTGAAAATTGGCATGTCTTCATTTATTGGCTCTTTATTACTTTCATCAGAATTTTTTAGTTTTACACATGTAGAACCTATATGTTGCTTTTCTCATCTCTGGAACAAAATTCCTGACAGAAATAATTTAAAGGTGGGTACATTTCTTCTGTATAAAATTTCAGAGGATTTCAGTCCACATTGGCCTAAAGGCATTGTGGAGAAGGCTTGGATGGCAGGGGAGGCTCCATCAGAGTCTTAAATGGAAGAGAGCTCAGGTTGCCACTCAAAGTGGACATAAGATTCAAGCCCTGAACATAAGTTCCCACTTCTATTATTGAAGTCAGATTATCACCAGATAATCTGCACTACCATTTGTATCTGTAGACCCAGTGGTCAAACACATGGGGTTGAAGGATGGCTCATGTTCCTATCAATGTAGTATCTATCTATCTATCTATCTATCTATCTATCTATCTATCTATCTATCTATCTATCATCTATCTATCTATCTATCTATCTATCTATCTATCTATCATCTATCTATATATCATCTATCTATCAATCATCTATCAATCAATCATCTATCTATCATCTATAATAAACATATTCTTAGATTCCTCTTCTGTCTCCTTCTCTTTCTCTCTCATTTTCTCTATCACAGATAGCATCAGGATTTTTATTCCAGATTCCAATTCAAGTTGTCCATTGCTCATGTATAAGAAGCAGCCAAATTTCAGATATTAATATACTATCCCATGTCTTCTACAGTCATTAATGATAGCAGTTGCTTTTATAGTTGCTTATTACTAGGCTTTTCCAGAGTATCATCTCTATCATCTCATCCTTAGAGAAAAAGTTAGTTATACATATTACACTGAATTTATTACATAAATCCAAAATTATTGTACGTAAATGTTCATTGAAATTTCATTCTTCATTTTTAAATTTCCACCATGAAGAAGCTAAACAAATTAGTCAGAAAAACATTTAGTGTCATCCTTGTGCACATGAAGTATAAAATCCACCAGTGGCCCAAGGGAGCCTCCTGTCCACAGTGGACCCCAATCCCTTTGGCCTGTCACTGCCACAGCTGCTGTCCAGATGTGAGGTGACTCTTCTCTTTCACAGACATAATCGAGTAGGCAGGGCCTTTTGTCATGTTGTTCCCACTACTGAGAAAGCCATGGGCACCTGATACCTCCTTACTCTTGAAACCACCAGAGTCCTTAAAGGACAACACTGTGGTTGGAAAACTAATATCCTAATGTCCTAATATTTATTCAGGGAAGAAAAAAGTTGAGAACTGTGAAGAGAAGTTCCTAAAACCTTTCAAGAATACAAATAAAGAAACTGAGAACATTCTCCATTGTCTTAGTCCTTGTGGGTGATGGAATATACGCCATGGGAAAACGGACACAGTGGGCATGAAAACACAGCTTTTGAGATTTGTCATTTCATATTTCTTCAACAGTTCAACATGTGGATATTTACCTTGGTTTCGGTGTTTATTTGTTTGTTTGAAACAGAACCTAGCTCAGTTTGTCAACTCCCTATGTAGACCAGGCTGACTTCTTTCTTACCTCTGCCTCTGTCTCTGCCTCTGCCTCTGCCTCTGCCTCCCTATTGCTGGGATTGAAGACATATGACAGCACAGCCTGTGGATACTGCCTTTTATGCTAATTTTACCTAATCTTCATAGATTGATATAGTTAAGCTTTTATGTAAAACGAGATTTAATATGCCTCTAATATATGTTAATATCAGGTTGTAAATACATACCTCTTCCTGATTAACATTGCTTATTAATTACTTTATATGGAAATTAAAAAATCAATGGTTTGGTACTTTAATAATATTATTAAGGTAGATTTTATTAAGATATAGAATCATCCTGTTGTCCTAGAATAATGTAAGACATTCACCATGTGAAATGAGCCTGTTTATTTCACAGAACTGAGCCAGAATAATTGCTGATTTGCTCTCTGTCAAATGATGTTACTCAGGCAAAAATATATCCTCAGGACATATTTAAAACATGGAGTTTTAAACTCTTCTCTTTATTATATGTTATGTATATGACTGTTTTTCCTGCATGCATGTACATGTATCTGTGCATGCAATGCCCGCGGAAGCTAGAGGAAGGCAACAGATCCCCTTGAACTAGAGTTAATGATGGTTGTTAGCTAACGTGTGGGTGCTGGGAACTAGACTGGATCCTTGTAAAGCACCTCATACACTACACCACTCTGCCATCTCTTCGGCCCCAATATAAAATATCATTTTAATTAATGTGTAATATTTGTGATTTTGTGTGGGTATGTGTGTATTGAGTGCAGTGCCTGTGGAGGTCAGAAGAAGGCACTGGGTCCCCCAAACTGTAGTTACAAGAAGATGTGAGCTGGCTGATATGGCAGCGGGAAACTCAGGATATCTGTAAGAGCAGTATGAGCTCCCGACCTAGGACACATCTTGCCAGCCCCAACAGATGCGTTTTTGTATTCATTCTATTGAATGTTTGCAATTTTTATACAATAAAGTTTGATGACATTAAGATGCTCTCCCTTCTTACACTGTCTCATGCTGCCCCCAGCCCAATTTAATGCACCAGATAAAGTTTGATTTGTATCCCTAAATTGCTTTCAGGGTTGCTCCATCCACTGGGTCTAGCAAGTAGTCCCTAGTAGGACACTGTCTTTCCCCCTCCCCAAAGCCATCACATCGACTACCAAAATACCTCATATTCAGGTGGAATTTCTTCCCCACTTCCTCAAGTCTAGGCTGAGATTTTTGTCTCCTTTGAGTTCACATAGGTCTTATGTATGCTGTCATCATTGCTGTGATTTCATATGTGAAAGTAACCAGGTATCTGAAAGACTGTCATACACACTTTCTGGTTCTCACAATATTTATTTTATTATTTTATTTTATTTTTTATTTTATTTTGAGACAGGGTCTCCCTGTAGGCCCAGGAGGCCTGGAACTTGCTATGTAGAGCAGGCTGGCATTTGTTTCCCTCAGATTTGCCTGCCTGTGCTTCCTGAGTGCTGGCATTAAAGACCAGCACCACCACACTGAATTCTTACAATATTTTTAATAAATACATACTCAATACCACAAAACATTCAATAATTATCAAATAAGCTTATAACCACTAGTATTATCTTGTATCTAATTACCATATATAGTAATTAATAAAAACAGTGATTTGGTATTTTAATAATATTATTAAGGTAGACTTTATTAAGATATAAGATCATCCTGTTTTCCTAGGGATAATAGTAGCCATTCACCATGTAAAATGAGCTTGTTTATTTCACAGAACTGAGACAGCCCAAGTGCTGATTTGTTCTCCATCAAACCATGTTACTCAGGATAGTATACACAACAGTTGATATACTATGCTTGTGATTCACATTCACATTCCCTTCTATTTAAGTACCAAGGCTTTATAGATATGGGTTTTACATATCTTATTCTATGTCTTTAAAAGATATTATATATCTATTAAAATACATGATTCTGAGGAAATTTCAAACCAACCCACACAAGTATTTATTAATCCACCATAATAAATAAAAGAGAATAGAAGATGGCACTAGACCTTCAGACTAGTCTCAGAAATAAAAGATTGTTGTAAATAGGTAACAATTACAATAGCTACAAATGCTTAAATATCTATTACCAATATTTGAATCAAATGGATTTAATGTGTTTTACTGGCGTCATTTTTTCTAAGCCTATATTTCTAAACCCAATACTTTACCATTTTAAATACCATTGTACCCTAAGCAGGATATAACCAGTATTTTGTGGCTATTTTTTCAACATTGAAACCTTCCCTTCTGGGGGAAAAAAGAGGTTCATAGTAGTCAAGAAGCTCAACATGTCACCATATTTACAAGACATTGCCTGAAGGATATATTATCAATTGACAGTTTTCGGGGGGGGGGAATACACTAAAAAGTAGAGCTGAGTGTGACTTCAACAGAGAATTTGATTACTGCAGCTCAGTGAGTCATCATCCATGTTTCTGTGGGATTTTCAGTGATCAGCTTCCTTTGACTCCCCTGTATTCCTGATAATAACCGCTCATCCATTTTCTCCAAGTAAGATTTTGTCACATCATATCTTTGGTCTGTGTTGGTGTGTCACCTACCCTCATCTTATTCACAACATATTTTCCTGACAACACAGCCAAAAAAATGTGATCCAGTGGAAATGACTAGTTCTATATTTTATGAATGGCATTTTCAGTCTCAGAGACATCTGCCGCCTCTGGCTACTAAGTGCTTGGATTAAAGCTCTGACAGCATGCACTGCTTTTGGAGTATATATTTAAGTGTGGGAATGTTTAACCAAACTCCTAAGTTCCAGTATCCCAGAAACAGCAATCACTGCTGAACGTAAGGAGAGGAAGTGCTGCTCTGTGACTCACCATACTTCACTGCATGACATGAGGTTCTTCAGGAAATGTGCATTTTTCTTACTGGTCATCAAAACCTTGTACAGAAGCTTTCTGGTGCAGGCAACTTAGCTGATTCAATGTTCCTGTAGCATCCTCACTTTTTGAGCCATTAGCAGCAACATTTGAGAAGTTTTTTTTGTTTGTTTGTTTCATTCCAGAATTTACTTTCAAATCCATGAATTGTTTGCATAAGAAACACAATCAGCACAAAACTGGGTTTTGCATGATTAGTTATGTGGCCTTACCAAAACCACCACATAATCATTTCCTCATCTAAGTAATAGGTTGAGAGTGTAGAGAGCAAGAGAGAGAGAGATAGGTACAGAGATAGAGAGACACAGATTTTTATTTGGGTTCTAGGAATCAAATTCACAAGCAAGAGCATGTGTGTTAACATCATTTGATCAGATGAGGTATTAAGCCTTAAGCAGGGGTGTTGTATCTGTTTTTTAATCAGCTGTAAAATAGCCTTATTAATTCATAACTTTTAATATCAATACTATTAATTTTGTTCTATTATGAAACAATGTATATTTTAAGCATAAGAAAATGATAAGACATAAATAAAATGAAATTTTCAGTTATTTAAGAAAAGAAAAAAATTATTTAAGTAAAATGGTTCTCTGATTGTTCTAATACTACAGACTTTTCAAAGTATTTTCCAGCTCAAATACTCTATCTATCTATCTATCATCTATCTATCTATCTATTTATCTATCTACCTATCTCTGTCTCTATCTCTCTGGTTAAACATTTTTTTCTTTTTTCAGAAATAATAAGTTGTAAATTGACCTACTTTACAGAACAAGGGAAGTACTATAAATAACATAACCCAGTATTTAGTAAATATGAATGAATGCAAATTTGCAAAAATATATCCAGTTCACATATATAGGGCAAGTAAATCACAATTTCAATTCTATTTATAACAGAATATTAATTTGCTGATAGATTATTATAATTGTGAGAGGCTGAGAAACAAACAAAAGAGAAGGCATAATGCGTACCCCAACAACCAGTATAGTAAAACCTCATTCCAATAAATTACAGTATTCTATTAGAGATTTTACATTGAATGTTTTAAATAAGAAGCATTCTTAGAATAATTCCTGAATATAATAATAATGATTGATTAGTATATTATTATTATGTAAATCTTATATTAATTGTACTGTGAATTATACAATCATAATTACTATACTACATAAATATAGTTTGTAACAACATAATTAGTAATAAATTCTGATTCATGAAATTTGGAAAATTATACCATATAAGTAATTTTCTGTCATTCCATCTCTTTCTTTAATATTTTATTTCTATTTTATGTGTATGAGTGTATTGCCTGCATGTTTGTAAGTGTACCACTTGTGTTTTGCAATGTCCATGGAGGATATTGGATCCCCTGGAACTGGAGTTACAAATGGTTTATAGCCACCATGAAGGTTATAGGAACAGAAACTGGTCCTCTCCATGAACAGCCAGTGCTCTTATCCATGGAATTATCTCTCAATCCCTTTATCTTATGTATTTTAATAAATTTAAATTTCTGGGTAATAAAATATTCAAATCAGAAATTGAATCTACAATACTGTTTCAGAAAATCAAGAAAAATAAATAAATCATAAATACAGCTTACTACTTCATGGAATTTTTGAATAGTAAATATCTGCAAGATAAAGTAATAGGAACTGCTATGTTAGACAAATAAAGATAACTCAGTGGGGTCTTTACAGTTAATGAACACCATTGGGAAATACATTGAATCTGAGGCTGTCACACCTTCAGACATAAGCACACAGAGTGGCTTTGCATGGTGAGAGGAAAAAAATGTTCTACTAGTAATCTTGACTGTACATAAAGCAGAAGAGAAGGAAAAAGCCTAGAAATGGGTTAGAAAGCTGACAAGGAGAAAGAGAAAAAACAGTGTACCAGTGAGGACAGGGCTATGGAAAGTCGCCCTGTTTTAATCAGTTTGTGATTCTCTTTAAAGTTCTCTTCATAGCAAGTAAGACATCTTTGTTCCGGAGGCTATAGATAAGAGGATTCACCATGGGCATCAAAAAGGTGTAAAACACTGAGAAAATTTTCCCATGATCAACAGTTTCAGGAGATGATGGTTTGACATAAGCCAACAGTTCAGATCCATAGAATAAAGTCACTGTTATGATGTGGGAACCACAGGTGCCCATGGCTTTGGACCAACTCTTAGCTGATGACATACGGATGATATTGGAAAGAATCATAGCATATGAGACTAAGATAATCAGACTACATAAAAGGATAGCTGTTCCTACCACAACAGAACTCAAAAGCTCATTGATGTGGGTGCTGCTGCAGGAGAGCTGGAGGAGGGGGAAGATGTCACACATGTAGTGGTTGATGATGTTGGAGCCACAAAATTTGAGTTTGATCATAAACTCTGTGTGGACCATGGCACTAACAAATCCCATCAAGTATGAACCAAATATTAGCAGACAACAGATCATAGGTGACATTATAGCTCTGTACAAGAGAGGCTTACAGATGGCCACATAGCGATCATAGGCCATGGCCGTTAGTACATAACTCTCAGAGTTGACCAAGAAAAGGAAGAAAAACAGCTGAGTCATGCATCCTGTGAAGGAGATGGTGTTCTTCTCTAAAACAAAGCTCAAAAGTGTTTTGGGAGTAAAGACAAAAGAATAACAGAAATCAATGAAGGCCAGATTGAGGAGAAAAAAGTACATAGGAGTGTGAAGGTGAGAATTCAGGCAAATGAGACTCATTAGGCTCAAGTTTCCCACCACAGTGGCTGTGTAGTTCACCAAGAACAGGACAAACAGGGGCAGTTGGAGCTCAGGTCTGTCTGATAGTCCCATAAGAATAAATTCAGACACTGAAGAGATATTCTGCATGATACTTTGATTCATGGGTGGCATCTGTAAAAATAAGCATTGAAAACAACATTAACAAGTGATATTTTACCTACAGATTGGCAGCTGGATTTATTGTTTTCCCAGGTTAGGCTAAGGAAATAATATATAGTAAGACCTCCAAAGAGCAAAACTGCTCATGTTGATTATGTGGAATCTCTATTTCCTCTTTTCACTACTGGCCTTGTGGGTGTCTGTGCAGATAGATGCTGGCAGAGATTTAGCTGGGGTGATTATAATTTCCTCCCTTCCACGTAGTATTCAATGATTAAGGGTGGAAAGAGCATAAAGAGTTGTCTCCTGAACTCATGATTTATATAGTTGGGGGCTTGCAACTATGTTGTCAAGAAAAAGAATTCTTAGTGCTCACCATTCTTCATCTGGAGCATTCTCTGAGATTGGGGCTCATGGTGCCTTCCTCATGGCTGTGCTGAGAAGGCCAAAGTTATTACTAATAAAACAAAACAGGGAATTCCAGTCAGTGCAGACCATGTTTATATCTTGCTTGAAGAGGTTCACTGGGGACTATATAAGGATTTCTTTTTTGGCAATTTATCAGGAAACTTCTTCAAACATATGCAAATACCAACAATGCTAATTGGGTCTCCAAAGTTTCAAGGCCAAGATTTCAGAGATTTCTCAGTTGCATAGAAAAGTATTATTCTTTGTAATATTCTCCCTGTTGGATGAGTCCCTTGAGGTGAGAAATTGATGTTTGTGTTAAATAACTAACATTGGCTCTTTTGAGATTCAAAGTTCTCCTCAATATGTAATTTCCCATCAGAAGCACCTAGTCCCCAGGGTGGAGTTGGGAATGGTCCCCTCCTTCATTCTCATCATTCAACCCTATAAATTTCTCTCTCTCTATTTCTCTCTCTCTCTCTCTCTCTCTCTCTCTCTCTCTCTCTCTCTCTCTCTCTCTCTCTCCCTCTCTCTTTCTCCCCTCTTCAGTAAGACCAGGAATCAAAACCTGTATTCAATTAATAACAGTGTGATAAAACTATAACTCAACAGCACTGGGCCATTTTTAAACACCATGCTCTAGTTAAATGACCTGTTTAATTATTTCCATATTGTTCCATTTTAAATATACTTAGTATAATACAAATACAAGTAATTTATCAGTGCTATGTTTTGAAAATTAATTATGAATCAGTTTGCCAAAATCTCCTCTGCTCTGTCCTCTAATTCTTATGTATGCTGTTTCCATGGAAACAACTGGAGAATGAGTAAGGATCCACAAAAGATGAGATATGGAACAGTAATGAAGAATAGTATCAGGTGGTATCTGTGCAACTGGATTACAGTCCATCCAGAAGTCCGAACTGGTATAGGAGGAGGGTTTTGATAACTTCACAGTACATTCCAGAGATCTTATTGTAGTGTTGTGTGAATAAAGTCCTTAATTTTATAAATATTTATAGCATTTCATATAGATGTTCAAACTTTATTTCATCAGTACCTCTTTAAAAAGTAGTGAGGCTAATCACAGATCTCTGTTAGCTCAAAAAGTACATTGTTCTTTGTTTTCTGGATCATAAGGATACCAAATGCTGGAGAGGTTGGGAAAGGGGAACACTCATCCATTGCTGGTGGGAATGCAAACTAGTGCAACCACTATGGAAAGCAGTGTGGAGATCCCTTAAGAAACTGAAAATGAGCCTACCACCTGATCCAGTCATACCACTCCTGGGTATATACCCACAAGATTCATCCTATAGCAGAGATACATGCACATCTATGTTTATTGCAGCTCTCTTCACAATAGCAAAGAGCTGGAAGCAATCCAATTGTCCTTCAACTGATGAGTGGATAGAGATAATGTGGTACATCTACACATTGGAGTTCTATGCAGCAGTAAAGAAAGATGACATCAGGAATTTTGCAGGTAAATGGATGGAACTAGAAGACATTATGCTAAGTGATGTAACACAGTCCCAGAAAAACAAATGACGAATTGTATCCCTCATTTGTGGATGCTAGCACCAAATCCATAGTTGAAAGGCTGGTTGAGCAAAGTTAGTGTTATATGTCTTTTTACCTGAAGGCAACTGCTCTGTTATAATGTGAATCCTTTATCGGGTTCTAGAATTAACTTAGCACTTATTTTCAGACTTTGTAATTGCGATATATGGGTGGAAGGTATGTATTCATATTTCAGAGTAATATAAAATTAAAAGAAGGTATGTATTCATATTTCAGAGTAATATAAAATTAAAGGAAGGTATGTATTCATATTTCAGAGTAATATAAAATTAAAGGGGAAAAGGTGGACTCCTTTTCCAGTTTGTCTTCCATTACTGTGACAACTCTGACCAATTCCAACTTGGGGAGGAAAGGGTTTATTCAGCTCACAGCTCCTGGGTCACAGTTCATCATTCAGGGAGGCCAAGGTAGTAACTCAGGGCAGGAACCTGGAGGAGGGAGCTGGAGCACAGGCCACGGAGGAATGTTTCCTACTGGCTTAGTCTCTGGCCCGTGCCCAGCCTGCTTTCTTTTTTTTTTTTTTTAATTTTATTTATTTCTGTATGTTGCTTAATGAATTGCGAACTGTCTGCATGCAAGCCTGTGCACCCGTGTCGTGCAATGCAGCGGAGGTCAGAAGAGGGTGTCGGATTCCCCTGGAACTGGAGTTTAGTTTCTCGTGTTGGAGTGCTAAAACGGTTCTTCCATGCACGCCATGTGGGTGCTGCGGGATCGAACCGGGTCCCTCTGTAAGAGCGGGTCGGCGTCTCTAAAACCGCTAGGCTATCTCTCCAGCCCCCAGCCTTCTTTCTTATACTTACATTCAACAACTGCCAAGGGTGGAATCACCCATAGTGGGATGGGCCCTTCTCACATTGCCCAACATCAAGACAATACTCCACAGACATTGAATGCCACAGACCAGTCCAAGGGAGCCAATTTCCCCAGCTGAAGCTCCCTTCAAATCCGGGTGTGTCAAGTTGACACTAAATAAGCTATCCAGCCACAATCCTAAACATGTTTTTGGAAATTAACATACAGCTTATTTTCAGAGGTCATAATTTTGGTATATATGATATATATATAGAGATAATATATATAATATATATATTTTTTTTTTTTTTTGAGCAATAAAAATGGGAGGGAACAACAAGGACAAAAGGACTGGGTCAAGGAACTGACTGAAGCAGTTAACTTCTGGCAAAACAATAAACCTCTGAGGAGAAAAACTTTAAAAAGACTGAGAAAAAGATGCAAGCCATGTATGGCAGAATGCATGAACTGAGGTGGGGTGGGGGACATGGAAAGGAGAATGTGTTTAAATTGGACTGAGAAATGATGTATGAAATACACAAAATACCAATAAAAATATTAAAAAATATATGTGTATATGCACACTGTAAAGGGATCCAGTCACAGACAACCAAACCACTTACATAATACATTATCAGCAGAAATTGGAAATTTTATTTTATTATTTAAAAAAAATATTTTATTTTTTAAATTTTTATTTATTTTTTATGTGTATGAATGTACTGTCTGCATGTAGGTTTATACTCCCATGTTGTGCAATGCCACAGAGATCAGAAGAGTGTGTCGGAATCCCCTGGAACTGGAGTTAAAGATGGTTCTCAGCCGCCATGTGGGTGCCGGGTCCTCTGCAAGAGCAGTCAGCGCTCTTCACTGCTAGGACATCTCTCCAGCCCCAGAAACTGGAAATTTTAAAAAATACCTCTGGATGCTTGTACTCACAAATTATCACCTATTGTTAAAAAAAATGAAAACAAAACAAAACAAAAAAGCAGAGAAAGATGCAGAAAACTTACGGCAGAATGCACGATCTGCGATGGGTAGGGATGGGGTGGGGGAGAAGGGAAGGGGATATATGCCTGAACTGAATTGGAAAATGATGTATGAAATACACAAAGCATCAATAAAAATAAATTAAAAAAAATACCTCTGAAGAAAGTGCATTATTCTAAGGAGCCTATGATTTCTATATATTCATCAATTACATGATATTTGTGAATATCATGTAATTGATGAATATATATGTATACCATAAGTATATGCATTTTACTTGGCTTTATATATTATTTTTGTTTTTTGCTGCCTAGGAATAATTAACAGTGTTCAACTGACTTCAAATTTTTTCCAATGATTCCAGAAAACCCTTAAGTAAGAAAATCTTGAAGTTAATTTTAAAATTAACAACATATTGATCCTTATATATCAATAAATTATTTTAAAATTTTATATGAAAAGCAATAAAATGGATTTTATATGATAAATATATCAGTGATTTTACTAGCTACATGTATTAGTTTTAGTATTTTCTTTTTTATGTATATGATTATTGCTTGCATGTTTATAGGTGCACATAGGTCTTAAAATCCCCATGGAGGTCAGAAGAGGACATTGGACCCCTGGAACTGGAGTTGTGGACATTTTTGTGGCCCCATGTTGGTACTGGGAATTGAACCCAGACCCTCTGCAAGAGCAGCCAGTGCTCTTAACCACTGATCCATCTCTCCAGCCTCAGTTTTAATATTTTCAGTTTTCTACATGTTCAATAATGCCATTTGCAATGGCCAGCATTATTTTTATCAATAAATATTTTATTTTATTGATTTATTTTGGGGCTTTTTGAGAGAGTCTCCCTGTAGCCCCAGCTTTCCTGGAATTTCCTATGTAGACCAGGCTGGCCTAGAACTCACAAAGATCAGCCTACCTCTACCTCCAGAGTGCTGAGTTTAAAGATGTATGCCACCACACTGGGATTAATACATATTTTAATTGAACTCGTTAAAAAAAGTACATTATTCCAGAATATAAATCATTAGGCATTGTATAACTTTTTATGCACAATTATAAAATCTAATTGTATTATAATTGTAATCATGTTATTATCACTATTTAAGATAAGGGCTTTCTGTACAATATAGGGTGCTCTAAAACCCTCAATTCTCTTAACTCAGCTTCCCAAGTGCTAAGATTGCAGGTGTGTACCACCACATCCAGTGTGAATTTGGTAAACATTGTCAAACCCCTGTAATAGGTGTTTTTCTTTGAGTCCCATGAGTTTTAGGCTGCCTTTTTATCAAAATCTTTTTTCTGCATTTCAGACAAGCTGTGGGAATCCAAACTCAGGTCTTCACACTTTTGTGGCAAGGGCTTTACATACTAAGCCATCTTCCAAATTCTGTAAAATGCTATTCTTCCTGTATTGAAACATCTCTTTGCAATCTTCTGAACATCAATTTCTGGGATCTTTGTTTTGTCCCATTGATCAAGTGTCCCAGTTTTCACATGGTCTTGGGTGACCGTCATTGTGCAGAGCCTTCATGTCTGGCAGTGTCAGCACAACTCTGTCCTCTTCATCATATTGTTGCATAGTATGACATTGACATATCCAAGTCATTTTTTCATATATACAACACATAGATGGGTTGCATTAAATTTATAGAATAAATAGGAAATGATTGTTATATTAACATTACCTTCTCAGCCAAACTCTGAAAATAGGCATCTCTTCATTTATGGGTTCTTTTTTAATACTTTCAATAGAATTTGTAGTGTTAAATATGTGGAAACTATGTTATTTTTCTCATTTCTGGAAGAAAATAATTTAAAGATTGGTATAAAAGTTTCAGGGGATTTCAGTCCAGATTGGCTGAAAGGCAAAGTAAAGAAGGCCTGGAGGGAAGGAGAGGCTCTATCTGTATATTGTCCTAGGAGTATGCAGTAAAGTCTTAAATAGCAGAGACTCAGTTTGCAACTCAAAGTGTATATAAGATTCAAACCCTGCACACAACTTCCTATTTCTATTATTGAAGCCAGATATCAACAGATACCAGAGCCTTTCCAACAGCACTGCTATCTATATCTGTAGACCCGGTGTTAAAGGACATGGGGTTGAAGGACTATTCATGTTCCTATCAAAGCAGAATCCTGACTTATGTATTATAAACTTATTCCCAGATGCCTCTTCTGCCTCCTTGTTTTTCTCTCTCCCTCTCTGTAATACAGATGTCATTATGATTACTGTTCCAGTTGTGCATTGTTTTTGTATAAGAGCAACCCAATTTCAGATGTTAAGATATTTTCCTATGCTTTTACAATCATTAACTACAGCAGTTGCTATTATAATTGCTTTTTATTAGGATTTTCTGCAACATATTATCTTTGTCATCTCATCAATAGAGAAAATAATTTATGATCCCTGTTCCCCAGAAACTATTACAAAAGTCCACAAAATTCTTGTACATAAATGTTCACTGAAATTCACTCCTCATTGTTAAATTCTCATCATGAAAAACTTAAGAAAATTAGTCAAAAATCATTTAATGTCATGAAGTATAAAGTCCACCAGTGGCCCAAGGGAGCCTCTTGTCCACAGTGGGTCCCAATCCCTTGACTGTCACTGCCACAGCTGCTGTCCAATGTGAGGTGACTTCTCTTTCACTGACATAATGGAGCAGGCAGGACCTTTTGTCCTAGTCTCACTACTGAGAAAGCCGTGGACTGCTAGCATGTGAGACTGCCCTACACCTTAAACTACCAGAGTATTTGAAGGATGACAACACTCTTCTAGAATAACCTGCCCCAAAGTCCCAGTATACGCCATTTATTACTGACCAGGGCCCAATGCATTCATGTGAGATGCAGGCTGTGGTTGGAAAACTCTGTCCTAACGTTTATTCAGGAAAGAGAGAGGAGAATTGTCAAGAGAAGTTCCTAAAACCTTTCAGGAACACAAATAAACTGAGAACATCTCAATTTTCTTAGTTCCTGTGAATGATGGAGTCCACCCAGGTGTGTGTGTAGGGGGAAACAGACACCATGGGCATGAAAATATTATTTCTGAGATTTGTAATTTTATATTTCTTCAACTGCTCAACCTGTGGATATTGCCCTTCGTTTTTGTGTTTGTTTGTTTGAAATGGAATCTACCCTCAGCTGGCTTGGGCTCCCTATGTAGACCCGGCTTACTGATTGCCTCTGCTTCTGTCTTCCTATTGCTGGGATTAAAGACACATGACACTGCAGCCAGCGGATATTGCCTTTTATGCTAATGTTACCTATTCTACATATATTGATGTATTTAAACTTTTATGTAAAACAAGAAATTCAGTATGTTTTTAATAAATGTTAATATCAAGTTGTAAACACATTCTCCAATTCCAGTTACATACATGAAGAAACTGATAGAAAATATCAGAAATAAGTGTGGATAATTTATTGTAGATAATATATTGTGGATAACATATTGTTTTTATTTTTATTTTATGTATATTGCTGTTTTGTCTATATGCATATAAATTCATCTGTGCATGCAATGCCTGCAGAAGCCAGAGGAAGGCAACAGATCCCCTGAAATTGGAATTAATGACAGTTTTTAGATAACATGTGGGTGCTGGAAACCAAACTGTGTCATCCAAACAGCAATCCATGCACTTAGGCATTTTGCCATTGCTCTAGTCCTCTCTGGAGAGTAAAATATAAAATACTTGATAATTTTAATTAATGTGTAATATCTATGAGTCTGTGTGTGGGTATGTGTGTTTGAGGGCAGTGCCTATAGAGGTCAGAAGATGGTATTGAGTCCCCTAGAACTGGAGTTACAAGAGGTTGTGAGCTGCCTGATATGGTGGTGAGGAAACAAACTCGTATTTGCAAGAGCAACATGAGCTCCTAACCTCTGAGGCATCTCACGAGCCCCAGTAGAAATGTTTTTACATTTATTTCATTGAATTTTTACAACTTTACACAAGATAGTTTGATGGCACTAAGGTGCTCTCCCCTCTTACACTTCCCTGACAGCCCCTTGCCCAATTTAATGTGCCATATATATGATATACTATGTATAAGAGTCTGAATTGTATCCCCAAATCTCCTTCAGGGTTTGTCCATCCACCGGGCCTAGCAAGAATCCCATCCTGTAAGACATTGTCTCTCCCCTTCCCACCCATCAGTTGCTAAACATACCCTAAATTGAGTGGGGCTACTTGTCCACTTCCCCATGTCTATGATGTGATTTCATTTGGTTTGAGCTTGCATAGGGCTTGTGCATGCTATCATCATTTTTGTGAGTTCATATATGAAACTAACCAAGTATCTGAAAGACTGTCATACAACCTCTATGTTTCTCACAATATTTTGTAGTTTTTTTTTTTTGAGACAGGATCTCCCTGTAGCCCCAGCAGGCCTGGAACTTGCTATGTAGAGCAAGCTGACATTTATTTCCCCAAGTTCTGCCTGCCCATGCCTCCTGAGGTTTGGCATTAAGACTAGCACCACCACACTGGGATCTTGCAATATTTTTTTTTAACTCTAGATTCTAAACCATGTAACTGTGAGAGTATATCCTCTCCTTCAGCCACACCAGAACCCCTAAACTCTCATGGGGCACCAGGGGATTGTTTCTATAATGCACACTTTTCCCCTTTCCCTTCTACTCATGCTAATATTTCAGTTACAAAGTTCCTTCAAGCCCTAAGGGGAGTCCTTTTCTGGTGCAGTTTCAACTCTACCAATATAGGGGCTATGATACCTGAGTGAAATACTGAAAGTTCCACATTTTATCTCAAATTCTTAAATTGGATTTGCAAGATATACAATTTTCCTATGAATCTATGTGAATTCAATGTGGATCCTGGGTTCTCTCTCATACAATACCTGTCTCAAAAACACAACCATCTTCCCATTACAATAACTAGCTTAAAAAAGTCCATAAAGAATCAAAAGACAAAAATGTAACTTTCTCAGCATTGGGAGTTTAATAGCTGGGTCATATATTGACTCCCTCAAGATTGCTCATAAATCCTGACCATACTTCTGCTCCTTGGAATTTTCTTATATTCAAGATGTCCTATCTTGCCCAGTCCTAGTAAGCCACTTCATCAGACACAAGGACATTTCCCTCTAGTGCATAGGTCATTTCAACCTTGCACTTAAACTTTGACCAAATGCCCCCAACACAAGGATGTAAATGTATCTTGGTAATAATTTTCATGTAAGTGACCTTCATGAAGAGGGACAGCTTAACATAAGGCGACCTTCCTGCAGAAGAGACATGTGTGGAGTGACGATCCATATTAGACTTCAGAGAAATTCGTACCTTTTTTTTCAAAGCCAATTTTTATTGAAGCTTTGTGCATTTCATACAACATTTCCCAGTCAAATCTAGACCCACTCCCCCTTCCTTGCCCCCCACCCCACCAGAACTCATGCATTCTGCCATACATGTTTTTCATCTTTTTCTTAGTCTCTTTTTTTTTTTTTTTTAAATTTTCGATGCAGAAGTTGACTGTTTCAGGCAGAAGTTCACTGTTTCAGTCAGTTCTTTGACCCAGTCTTTAATTCTTACTTTTTTTTATCCTTCAGGGTGAGATCAGGAAGGTCCACAGAAGGTAATTTAGTCTGGTACAGCCCATGTGGTGAAGAGAATGGAGGAGCCGGGTACCAAGGACCTCCACAGCAGCATCCTGTGGGAGGCACAGAGGAAGGCCCCATAGTGATGGAAAATATGAAGACCCTTTTAGCTTTGTCGCAGCGTTAGGACCCTGCGGAACCGCCCGTCCTCACTACAGCCAGCCACATGTGGACTCCGCAATATTTTTAATAAATATATATTCAACACCATAAAACATTCAAAAATTATCAAATAAGCTTATAATCACTAACGTTGTCTTGTATCTAATTTCTATTTACAGTAATTGAAAAATCAATGGTTTGTATTTTAATTTTATAATTAAGATAGATTTTATTAAGATATAAAATCATCCTGTTTTCCTAGGCATAATACAAGCCATTCACTATGTAAAATGAGCCTGTTTACCTCACAGAACTGAGCCAGCCTATTTTCTGATTTGTACTCCACCAAAGATGTTACTCAGGAAAATATAGACCACATTTGATATGCTGTGCATGTGATTCACATTCACATTCCCTTTCATTTCACATTCCCAGATTTATCCATATGGATTTTACATATCTTATTCTATGTCTTTAAAAGATATTATATATCTATTAAACTATATGATTCATCCCACACAACTATTTTATCGTGCGCTGTAATTAATAAAAGTGAAGAATAAAAAATGGCACTAGGCCTTCAAACATTTCTTCAGAAATTAAAGATTGCTGTAAACAAATAATTATTACAATAGCTATAAATGCTTAAATCTCCATTATCAATATTTTAATCAAGTTGATTTAAAGTTTTTAGCATGCATCATTTTTAAGCCTACATTTGTAAACCCAATTAGTACCTTAAGATTTTTCTAGCATCATTAGTATAAAAATTACCATTTTAAAGACCACTGTCCACTAAGCAGGATATAAGTACTACTTTGGAGCCACTTCCCTAACATTGGAACGTTGCCTTCTGGAGGTTACACTAGTCAAGAAACTCACCATCTCGACATATTTACAAGACACTGCTCTGAAGATATATTATCAATGGAATGTTTCCGAATAAAATCATACTGTACAGTAGGGATGATTATAAGTTTAACAGAGAACTTTATTAATGCAGCTCAGTGAGTCATCGTCCATATTTCTGTGGGAATTTTAGGGCTGCAGCTGATGTTGACTCTCCTGTATTTCTGATAAAGCCCCCTCATCTAGTTTCTCCAAGTAAGACTTTGTCAAATCATGTCTTTGGTGTGTGTTGGTGTGTCACTTGCCCTCAATACATTCATGATTGTAGTGGCCATTACACAATACATCATCTGTACAACACAACCCCAAAGAAAATGTAATACAGTGGAAATGACTATTTCTATATTTTATGAGTGGCATTTTCAGTCTCAGATACATCTGCCCGCCTCGAGTCTAGTTACTGAGTGCTTGGATTAAAGCTCTGTGACAACATGCACTACTTTGGGCATATATATTTAAGTATGGGAATGTTTAACAAAGCTCCTGAGTTCCAGTATCCCAGAAACAGCAATCACTGCTGAACATAAGGAGAGGAAGTGCTGCTCTGTGACTCACCCCCCTACTTCCCTACATGACGTGAGGTTCTACAGAAAATGTGCATTTTTCTTACGGGTCATCAAAATGTTGTACAGTAGCTCTCTGGTGCTGACAACTTAGTTGGTTCCATGTTCTTGTAGCATCCTCACTTTTCAAGTTATTAGCAGCAACATTTGAGAGGTTCTTTGTTTCTTTCTAGCATTTAAGTTCGTTTCCATTCATTGCATAAGAAACACAATCAGCATAAGACTGAGCCTTGCATGATTAGTTGTGTGACCTTACCAAAACCACATAATCATTTCCTCATCTAAGTAACAGATAGATAGAGAGCTTAGAGAGGAAGAGAGAGATAGGTATAGAGATGGAGAGATAGAGATTTTATTTTGGGTCCTAGGAATCAAATTCACAAGCAAGAGCATGTGTGTTAACATCACTTGGTTAGCTGAAGGACTAAACCTTAAGCAGGGGTGTTGTATCTGTCTTTTAATTTAGCTTAAAATATCTTTCTTTATTAATCCCCAATTTTTAATGTTAGTAGTATTTTGTACTATTAGAAAACAATATATATTTCAAACATAAGTAAATCATCAGGAAGAAATAAATGATTCAGAATTTTTAATTATTTAAGAAAAGAAATAGGGGCTGGAGAGACGGCTCAGCAGTTAAGAGCACCTACTGCTCTTGCAGAGGACCTGGGTTCGATTCCTAGCACCCACATGGTGGCTATGAACCATCTTTAACTTCAGTTCCAGAGGAATCCGACGCCCTCTTCTGACCTTTGTGGCATTGCACAACATGGGTGCACCAACCTACATGCAGACAGTACACTCATACACATAAAAAATAATAAATAAAAAATAAAGAAAGAAAAGAAATAAAAAATTTACTCAAAATGCTTCTCTGTTTGTTCTAAGCCCAGAATCATTTTCTTCAAAACATATTTCAGTTCAATTCTCTCTCTCTCTCTCTCTCTCTCTCTCTCTCTCTCTGTATGTGTGGTTAGACAATATTTTGCTTTTTCTTTTATAAACTGACCTATTTTACATGAGTGAAGTAGTCTAAATATTATAATCCTGTGCTCAGTAATTATGAATATATGCAATTTTGCCAAAAATAATTATAAACACAGTTCACATATGGGGACAAGAAAATCATGATTTCAATTCTACTCATAATGTAAGGCTAATCTGATGCTGAATTATTATGATTGTGGGAAGGTGAGAAACATGGACAGCGCTGAGCAGACATAAGGCATGCTCTAAGTACCATAAAAATAAAACCACATTCCAATAAATTATAGTACTCTATTAGAGATTTTTAAGCTGAAACTTTAAACAAAGAAACATTATCAGAAGAATAATTCTTGAATAAAACCATAATTATTAATATGTAACTAATATATAATAATTATATGTCATAATTAAAATAGTATATACCATTATAATTAATAATAAACTCTGATTCTTGAAATTTGGAAAAATATGCGTATACATAAATTTTAATTTAATCTCTTAATTTAATATATTATTTTAAAATTATTTTTATTTGTATGAGTGTATTGTCTGCATGTTTGTAAGTGTATCACCTGTCTTGTGCAATGCCCATGGAGGTCACAGAAGAAGCAACAGATCTGCTGGAACTGGTGTTACTGATGGTGTAGGCAGCCATGAGTTCCAGGAACAGAATGTGGTCCTCTTCATAAAGAAACTGATATTCACTGTGGATCCATCTTTCAATCCCATCATCTCATGACTTTTAATGTATTTAAATTCATGGGTAATAAAATCCTCAAATCATAAAATGGATCTACAACACTGTTTAAGAATATCAAGAAAAAATAAATAACTTATAAATAAAGCTTACAACTTCATAGACTTTTTAACAGAAAAAAATCATCAGGATAAAGGAGTAAGAACTGTTATTCTTAGATCAATAATGATAACACAGTGGGGACTTACTCTGATAGAATTAATGAACCCCATAATGGAAATACACTGAATTTGAGGCTGTCACACCTCCAAACATAAGCACACAGAGTGGATTTTCATGGTGAGAGGAAAGATGTTCTACTAAGAATCTTGACTGTATGTAAGCTTAGGAGAAGGAAAACACATAGAATATCAGTAAGGAAACTGGCAAGGAGAAAGAGAAAAAGACAGTGTATCAGTGGAGACAGGGGTATGGGAATTGACATTGGTTTAATCAGTTTGTGATTTTCTTTAAAGTTCTCTTCATAGCAAGTAAGACATCTTTGTTCCGGAGGCTATAAATAAGAGGATTCACCATGGGCACCAAAAAGGTGTAAAACACTGAGAAAAATTTCCCATAATCAACAGTTTCAGGAGATGATGGTTTGACATAAGCCAACAGTCCAGATCCATAGAATAAAGTCACTGTTATGATGTGGGAACCACAGGTGCCCATGGCTTTGGACCAACCCTTAGCTGATGACATACGAATGATATTGGAAAGAATCATAGCATATGAGACTAAGATAATCAGACTACATAAAAGGATAGCTGTTCCTACCACAATAGAACTCAAAAGCTCATTGATGAGGCTGCTGCTGCAGGAGAGCTGGAGGAGGGGGAAGATGTCACACATGTAGTGGTTGATGATGTTGGAATCACAAAAGCTGAGTCTAATCATACACCCGGTGTGGGCCATGGAAGTTATAAATCCTATCAAGTATGAAACGAATATTAGCAGACAACAGATCTTAGGTGACATTATAGCTTTGTACAAGAGAGGCTTACAGATGGCCACATAGCGATCATAGGCCATGACCGTTAGTACATTACTCTCAGTGTTGACCAAGAAAAGGAAGAAAAACAGCTGAGTCATGCATCCTGTGAAGGAGATGGTGTTCTTCTCTAAAACAAAGCTCATCAGTGTTTTGGGAGTAAAGACAAAGGAATAACAGAAATCAATGAAGGCCAGATTGAGGAGAAAAAAGTACATAGGAGTGTGAAGGTGAGAATTCAGGCAAATGAGACTCATTAGGCTCAAGTTTCCCACCACAGTGGATGTGTAGTTCACCAAGAACAGGACAAACAGGGGCAGCTGGAGCTCAGGTCTGTCTGATAGTCCCATAAGAATAAATTCAGACACTGAAGAGTCATTTTGCATGGTAATTTGCTTCATGTGTGGTATCTGTAAGAATAAGCATAGAGAGCAGCATTAGAAAATAATCCATCTTTCACTACATTTTGGTAGCTGGATATATTAGTTTCCCAGCTTGGGCCAAGGGAATACATAGTAGGACCTCTAAAGAGCAATACTGTTCATTTTGATTAAAAGGAATCAATATTTCCTTTTTTCACTACTGGCCTGTGGGTATCTGTACAGATAGATGCTAACAGAGCTTTTAGTTCTTGTGAATACAACTTACTTCTTTCACCTAATATTTATTGAATATTAAGGGCGGGAAGAGCAATACACAGAGTTTTCTCCAGAACTCATAGTTTATAGTTGTGTACTTGAAAATATATTTTCAAGATAAAGCATACTCAGTGCTCACCATTTCTTCACCTGGAGCACTGTCTGAGATGGGAGCTCATTGTGCTTTCCTCATCACTGTGCTGAGAAGGCCAAAGTTACTACTAAAAAAACAGGGAATTTCATAAAAAAAATAAAACAGGGAATTTCAGTCAGTACAGATTGTGATTGTAACATGCCAAAAGAGGTTCACTAGGGACTATAACAGGATTTCTGTCTGAGAATTATCTGGACACTTCTCACATATACAAAAGTAACAGTCTTACATGAGTCTTCAAGTTTCAAGATCAAGATTCCCAAGATTTCTTAGAGGCAAAGAAAATCTTCTTTTATTTATAATATTCTCCCTGTTGGACAAATCCCTTGAGGTGAGAGATTGATGTTTGTTCCCAAGAACTAACTTTGGCTCTTTTGAGATTCAAAAATTCTATTCAATATGTAATTTTCCACCAAGAGAACCTAGTCCCCAGGGTGGTTTTGTGAATGGTCCCTTGTCATTCTCTTTATTAAGCTCTGTACACTTCTACAAGAGGGATGTCCAGGGACACAATCACTTGACATTTGAAGCTCACTTTCCTGGGATTTCATTAAAAGCATTAGATCAAGAATCAATACTTTATAAAAAAAATTCTACAAAGAGTTTGTAAGTATGGCTGGAGAGATTCCTCAGCTCTTCAGAGCAGTGCCTGCTCTTAAAGAGGACCCGGCTTCATTTCCCATTACAGTCAGTACAGTCTCATTTTTTTAATAAAAGTTATCTTTTGTTGAGGCACATTCATTTCCTGGAAGTGGGAGAAATTCTCTTATGGTCTTTTGTAGGGAAAAAGGAGGCCACCTGTGGCTTCTTCTGTGCTAAATCACCTGCTTGTCTGTTTACACTGAAACCTGGCCTTAGGTAGGATTTGTCTGTGCATTATCAAGCCTGTGACACTTTGGGATCAAAGGGATTAATAAGTACTCCTGATATTATGGCAATGAAACATGGGGGCTGAAACAAGGCCCTGATATATGATGTTACTCTGAGTATAAAAACAGAATGTTGTGAATTAATAAATGAATCCTTATTAACCATCAGACGGAGACTTCTGGCTGTTATTTTGCTCATGTAATCTTAGCCTATCAGGGATAGTTGTGACCAATGGGTTGGACGATGGTCAAGCAGACCACCAACCTGGGAAGCTGGTGTGGGGCTGGAAGGAGACCTATCAGGTCACCAGCTATGATGTGTAGTGAGTGCACCAACTGGAATTAGACTGGAGAGTGCCTATCGGGCGGCAGTCTGGCATTAGACTGTAGAGTGCCAATCAGGCAGCAGCCTGGAGGATCTGGGAGTTCCAATAGGGCATTGCCTGGTGTAGACGTTTGATGAGACAGGTGGGCAATGGCCTTTGACCCCATGGTTTAGGACAGCTGCTGGCAGCTGTCTTGTGTTTTCCCTTTTCCCTGTAATCTATGTGTGGTGGAGTGACACCACAGTCTTTGTTAGTTATCTCTCCTACTCATCAAGCTAGAAATTATCTAGACTCTGAGTATCCCCTTAAGTAAGAAAGAACAATTCTTCTCTCTCTTTTTATTCTTCTGACTGATAATTCTCTCTCATATGTTTTTCTGCATAGAAGTGAGGGCTCGACCCATATGGGGGTTAGGTTGCAGGAAATGATTAGGCAATAAAATGGCTTTGAATATGAGATTTATCATATTGTTAAACATTTGACATTGGCCGAATTGATCCAATTAACATATCACATATTTATCATTTATTCACAGTGATATTTCCAGTCTATTGTTTTAACAATTTTGAACTACATATCTTAGACTCTAGTTTAAACTTGTTCCACTTGGGGCTAGAGAGATAGCTCAGTGGTTAAGAGCACTGAGAATCAAGATTTAGTTTCCAGTCCTCACATGGTATCTAATAACCATCCATACCTCCAGTTCCAGGGGATACAATGCCCTCTTCGTATGAGCACTGTGTGACACAGGTACACTTATATGCATGCAGGTAACACACTTATACACATAAAATAAAAATAATAAAATATTTTTTAAAACTTGGTCCCCTTAACAGAAAGTGTGAATTTAAATTTTTTTAAATTTATTTATTTTTTACATGTATGAGTGTACTGTCGGCATGTAGGTTGGTGCACCTGTGTCCTGCAATGCTGCAGAGGTCAGAAGAGGGCATCAGATTGCCCTGAAACTGGAGCTAAAGATAGTTCTTAGCCACCATGTGGGTGCTGGGAATCAAACCTGGGTCCTCTGCAAGAACAGTTGGTACTCTTAACCACTGAGCCATCTCTCCAGCCCTGAAAGTGTGAATTTTTTGACCAATATCTTCCTTGTCCTCTTCTAACTGCATCCACAATTTTTAGAAATTAAAAAGTCGGGCTGGAGAGATGGCTCAGTGGTTAAGAGTGCTGACTGCTCTTGCAGAGGACCCAGGTTCAATTATCAGCACCCAAATTGTGGCTAAGAACCATGTTTAACCCTCCTCACACCTTTAATCCCAGCTCTAGGGAGGCAGAGGCAGGTGGATCTCTGTGAGTTCAAGGCCAGCTTGCTCTACAGTGTGAGTTCCAGGCCAGCTGGGGTTAGAGGGAGAACTTGTCTCAAAAAGACCAAAAAAAAAGTAATAAAAATGTCAGTCAATTTATTTGCCAGGTCAACAGTGGTACCTTGACCAATTCATGCACCTATAAGCTGCGCCGGACTGAACCGGGCTGTTGAATGATGATTCATTTGTAACAAAACCTTCTGCCTGCTATATGGTTATTAGAGCATGGAGCATGAAGGCCTCCTTCATGTGACTGACTCATATTTAAATTTTTGGTTTAGTATCAAGGATTTTTTTTTGTCTTTTTGAGACAGGGTCTCCGTGTAGCCCCAGCTGTCCTGGAACTCACTCTGTAGACCAGGCTGGCCTTGAACTCACAAAGATCCACCTCCCTCTGCCTCCCAAGTGCTAGGATTAAAGGCGTGCCTGCGCCACCACATCACATTCTAAATCTTTATTAATCATTGTATATCATAACTGAGATATTGGTAAAGAGCAAATTCAAATAAAACATCATTACATCATTAAGTGGTCTTTCAACTATTGTTTAGTTTTTAAATTTATGGGTGTTTTACCTGCATGTATGTAAGTGCATCAATATCACAGAAGCCAGAAGAGGGCATCAGATTCCCTGAAGCTGGAATTTCAGTCTGTTAGTAGCTGGCATGTGAGTACTGGGAACCAAAACCTGGTCTTCTGCAATAGCAGCAAGTAGGTCTTAACTGCTGACCATCTCCCCACCCAAGCCTTCTTTTTTTTTTTTTTTTTTTTTTTGGGCTTCTTGAGACAGGGTTTCCCTGTAGCTCTTCTGGTTGTCCTGGAACTTACTTTTTAGACCAGGCTGGCTTTGAACTCACAGAGATCTCCCCACCTCTGCCTCCCAAGTGCTAGGATTAAAAGCCTGTGCCACCACACCTGGCTCAAGCCTTCTTTTTTAACCAAGGCATTATGATGACTATGACAAAAGAATGGAAGAAGCCAACAGGTAATCAGACTCTGCTTGAAGAATACAATTTTAACCCATTAAATGGTTGGATAAATATTAGAATAAATATGTCTTTAAGTTTCTGTTGAAGATAATTTTATTTAGATCTAATTAAACTTTTTAACTGATATTATGTTCTCTGTCAGTAACTTTTTCCTTCCCAGGAGAACAGTGCACTCCCTCAGCAGGCATGGATTGTTGGTCACCATTTTGCACCATGCCTCCTTCCCAACCCCATTTTTGACCCAGAGAAATGGACTGAGGAACAGTCTCAGGAATTTTTACCTAGGGTTTTGCCTGTGAATTTAATGTTTTTTTTTTTTTTTCCTACAGAGTGAAATGGGGGAGGTCTTCACGTACAAGGTCCCTTGGTCATCTCTTCAAGTCCGTAATAGGCTGGGGTTCTCAGGAGTCCTCACAACATGGTACTGTTTGGATCCATGAGTGTCATGTGCCCATGCTCCTGGATTTTCAAGGCCTTAGTCCCTCCCACTATTTAAACTGGATGGGAGGCATCCCTGGATCCATAGCTCTATCTCCTTAGAAAGATTTCTTCTCTGGGAGATGTCTGATGTGTGCTATCTGATGGCCAGTCAATTGAAAAGAAAGTATAATTTATCCTACATTTTTAACAATGTTGCTACAAACGTATGTTTTGGAACTTTTCAAAAATCATATATTCATAAGAATATAAAAATTACAGATAAAGAACCATTGTTAGAACAACATATCCACTGATGGATTTGGTTCTTGAACTCATTCAAGGTAGTGATGGACAGTAGACCCTGTACCTTGTGTGTAACATACACTATAAGAAAATTGTGTAATTTGGAAATTTTGTTTGATTTTAGTATAATTCTTTCATTCATTCCAAAATATGCTTCAATTATAAACATAAATATACTATCATAGAAATTTTTACATTTTTCTCCAGAAAAGCTTGACTCAAATTCATCATTTTCACCATCTAAGGAAAATAATCACACATTAAAATCAAGATGAAGGTTTTCCTCATAGCTTACTGTGATTTCTCCACTTTAAAGTGAGGCTTTGTGAGAGACCTATACATTACATTGTTCTACTTGGGCATCAAGGACAGACATTAAGGTGAAAGAATGGGGAAAATATTTCAAACAAATGGCACTAAGAATCAAGCAGTATTTGAAATTCGTATATTTGACAAAATAGACTTCAAATGAAAACTAATCAGAAGAGATAAAGATCACTCCATTCTTATCAAAGAAACAATCAACAAAGAAGGTATTACAACCATATATGCACTAAACTCTGGTGCATCCAACTTTATAAACACAGTACTATGACATTAAGACACATATTAATCCCAAATCTCTAGTAATAGGGAACTTCAATACACCACAGGTAACCTGACAAAGATTAACAGAGAGCAATTTGAATGAAACAATTCCATACCTAAACTGAACCTAACAGACATCTACCAGAAATTCCACACAAGCACCAAAGAATATACTTTCTATTCACACCTCATGGATCTTTTTCTCAAACTGAAACAATTCCATACCTAAACTGAACCTAACAGACATCTACCAGAAATTCCACACAAGCACCAAAGAATATACTTTCTATTCACACCTCATGGATCTTTTTCTCAAACTGAGCACATACTGTGTCACATAAACAAAACTGAACAAATAGAAAAAGAGAGAAATAATTCTATGCATCATTACCATTCCACAATGTAATAAAGCTTAAAATGAACACTGGAAGCAGCCATAGTAACTATACCATCTTATGGAGATCAAACTGCATACTCCTGAACTATGATATTGTGTGGGGTGTTTCTTTCTGATATTGTCTGTTTGGGTCTAAATGTGCTTCTTGTATTTGGATGGGTTTGTCTGCTTTTGAGTTTGGGGAAGTTTTCATCTATTATTCTGTTGAAAGGATCTGATCAATACTATGTGCTTGTAATTCTTCTCTCCTCTTATTCCTATGATTCGAGAGTTTGACTTTCATAGTGTCCATATTTTCCTGGTTGTTCACGTTGGTATTTTAATTTCTTAAGTCTTTATTTGAGCTTTTTATTCGTTCTGTGTTATCTTCCAATCTGATATTCTTTGTTCTGCTTCCTCCATTCATACTTCTGCAGGCTTTTTCCTTTCCTTTTCTTGATCTGAATGTGTGTTCACTAATTCCCATTTTTATTTTCAATCCTGTGTTTTTTTAGTATTCATTTTTTGGTATGAGCTCCTGGGGGAATTATCCTGGCCCCTTTAGGTTATCTCTTCTTGGTGTCCTTAACTTCGTTGGTATTGGCTTTCCTTTTTCAGTGTTTCCAACTGTCCATTTCGGAGTATTGTTTTTTCTCCCTCTAGTTCTTTCTGGAGTTTGTTGGTCCTGTTCCTTAGGTTCTTATCTGATGCTTTTCATTGTATCCTCTAGGTCTTTTTGAGTTTTCATTCTCTTCTTTATTCTCTATATTCTTTATTTTTTTTTTTAGTTCTTATCGGAGTTTGTCAATCTGTTCTTTTAGTTTTTCGATGTTTGTCTTTTATCCACTCTAGGTCCTTTTTGAGTTTTTCATTCTCTCTCTTTAGTTCTCTGAAATCCTCTTTAGTTCTTTAAAATTTCTTGCATAGGTCTGCAATTAATTCCTCTAAATCTCTTCCTTGGGTCATCCTCCAGGAATGGTTCATGGTAGCTAGTCTCCTACAGGTTTGGTAAGCGTTGGTGCAGGATTATCCTGTCAATTCCAATGTTGTCCCATTCGTCGGTTCACCTCGGCATGTGGGCTTACCTTTTGTGGTTTAGATCCAATACGTCAGACGGTTTTGCTTTCCTCCTTCAGATAATTTTTTGTTGTTGTTGTTGTTCCCACTAATTCTCTCCTGTTTAGTGGTAATGGACTTGTCTGCTTTTCATTTTTTTGCTATATAGGATATGGAAGCATGAGCTCTTCTCTTCTTGTTCTGAAGTTCTCCCAACGGGGGGGGCGGCTATGCCTGATCACGCAGCGATGCCTGCTCAAAGCGCAGCAGATCCCTGGCCGGCCGACTCAT
>VZQC01004266.1:44964-69627 GCA_009823505.1 Rhizomys pruinosus
CCGGACCCTCTGGCCCAGCGCCCGGGTCCCGCCCTCAAGGCCCCAGCAACCCAAGCTACTCGCCCAGGTGGCTTCTGGGTATCCTGCTCAAAGGCGCAGCCGCCCTGGCCGCCGGACTCTCCGGACCCTCTGGCCCAGCGCCCGGGTCCCCTAGTTTTTATTTTTTAATGTACACACAAATAAATTGCTGAACAATGCAAATAAGGACTGAAAGTCAACAACAAATGAAACACAATTCTGCCAGACAAGAAGAATTCCAGGAGAACTCCAGTTCCAGGGGAATCTGACACCCTCTTCTGACCTCTGCAGCATTGCACGACACGGGTGCACAGACTTGCATGCAGAAAGTACATTCACACATACAGAAATAAATAAAATTAATAAAAAAAAGAATTAACAAAAATCAGGGCAGAAATTAATGAAACAGAAACAAAATACACAATACAAAGAATCAGTGAATCCAAGAAATGATTCTTTGAAAAAAATAAATGAAACAGACAGATCCTTAGCCCATTTAACCAAAAGAAGAAAAGAACAACTTTAAATCAGCAAAATTGAGATGAAAGGAGAAAATCACGGCAGACAGCAAAAAGATCCCTAAAATTATAAGGAAATACTTTAAAAATCGATTATCTATTAACTTTGAAAACCTAAAATCAACTGGATATATATCTAAAATTAGGGAAGCACCAAAGCTAATCTAATAGATTAACATCTTAAATAGACTCATAATATATAAAACAGTAATATATGAAACAGTAATACAGAACATCCCAACTTAAAAAAAATCAGCCCAGGCTGAGAAGGATTTACAGAAGAATTCTACCAGATATTTAAAGATCTTCAACTAATATTACTTCAATTATTTAACAATATAGAAACATAGGGAGAACTCCCAAATTGTTTCTATGAGTCCAGCGTTATTCTAATAGCAAAGCCAGGTAAAGATACAACTAAAAAGGAAACCTATAAATGCATATCTTTAATGAACATAGATGGAAAATTCTCAACAAAATGCTTGCATACTATGTACAGGCACACAACAGAAAGATCATCCACCAAGATCAAGTCAGCTTTATTCCACAAATGCAGGGATGGTTCAATATATGTAATTGTCATAAATCATATAAATGGATTAAAAGACACAAATCACATTTCATCTCAATAGATGCAACAAAGATCTTTGATAAAATTCACGATGCATTTATGCTAAAAGTTCTACAGGGAATTGGACTGGAAGCAACACACTTCAACATAATTAAAGATATATTCATCAAACCACTTCCAACATCATTCCAAATAGAAAACAATTATAAACATTCTCACATAAAATCAGGAATTAGACAAAGCTTTCCACTGTCTACACTCCTTTTTAATATAGTACACGAAACTCTTGCTAGAACAAAAGATAAGAGAAGGAAATTAAAGGAGTACAAATTGGCAAAGAAGAGGTCAAATTATCTCTTTTTGTAGATGATATGTTATTATAACTAAAAGATGTCACATACTCCACCAAAAGCTGGGTACTGTGGTGCAGACCTTTAATCCCAGCACTCAGGAGGCAGAGGCAGAGGCAGGTGGATCTCTGTGAGTTCAATACCAGCCTGGTCTATATAGTGAGTTCCATAACAGCTGGAGATATAGGGAGACCCTGTCTCAAAAAGATAAAAAAAAAATCCAAAAGAAAACTCTCCAGAAATGAGTAACACACTCAGCAAAATGCAGGTTATAATATTAATCTACAAAAATTAATAGCCTATGTACCAATTACAAGGATTTGGAGAAAGAATAGATGGAAATCCTCCCATTCACGAAACCCTCAAAAATATCTTGAAAAAAAAAAAAACTGACCAAAGACATTAAAGATCTCTACAATGAAAAATTTAAATCTTTTTAGTTATAAATTTTATTGAAATTTCTTATGTGTTTCATACATAATTTCTCAATCCACCTTAACTACCTTATAAATGCTTATCGATTGGCACTCTCCATGGGTTGAGTTCAATTGTATACATACATTACATATGTAAATGTGGGCATTCCATTTAGCTGGAGCACTTTGGAAGTCAGCTTCAGAGGCTGGCAACCCTCAGACCTCAGAGGCCTGGGCACTGCTGAAATCCTGCTCTCTTTTTTTTTTTTTTTTTTAATTTATTTATTTCTGTAGTGTATGAATGTACTGTTTTGCATATAGGTTTGTGCAACGTGTTTTGTGTTGTGCAATGCTGCAATGCTGCGGAGGTCAGGCAAGAAACGGGTCTCGGATTCCCCTGGAACTGGAAGTTCTTGGAATTTGGAGATCAAGATGGATCTCGACGCACGCCATGTGGGTGCTGGGGATCGAACCGGTCTTCTGCAAGAGGGTCGGGTGCTCTGAACCGCGTAGGCGGCATCCTCTCCATGCCCCTGAACATCTTGCTCTCTTATGGAGTACTCCTAGCACCTCTGCCTTTGATGTTTTAGGTAAAATATTGTCAGATTCTTGTAGTAATCTGGAGAGCATACCTCAGTTTTGTTTGGCTAGCACCCTGTATATGCTACAAAATCCTGTATGCCTGCACATCAGGAGCTGGCCCACACAAAGCCGCCACCAGACCAGAGCAGATCTAAACCCAACCCTCTGTTCACACAGCAGCTGCACAAGAAATAAGATCAACAATTGACAAATGGGACCTCATTAAACTCCAAAGTTTCTGTACATCAAAAGAAACAATAAAGGAAGTGAAGAGAAAACCCACAGAGTGGGAGGAAACCTTCACTGAAGATACATCTGACAAAGCATTAATTTCCAGAGTATACAAGCTACTCAATAAACAAAGAAGAAAGAAAAATGAATGACTCAAAAGATGGAGCAAAGGTCTGAATAGAGAATTCACAGAGGAGGAATTAGAGATGGCCGAGAAACATCTTAAGAAGTGTTCAACATCGCTGATAATTAAGGAAATGCAAATTAAAACCACTTTGAGATATCATCTTACTCCAATAAGACTGGCTAGGATCAGGAATACGAATGATACCAAGTTCTGGAGAGGTTGTGGGGAAAGGGGAACACTCATCCATTGCTGATGGGAATGTAAACTTGTACAGCCACTATGGAAAGCAGTGTGGAGAACACTTAGAAGGCTCAAAATGAGCCTCCATTTGACCCAGTCATACCACTCTTGGGTATATACCCACAAGACACATCTTACTGCAGAGATACATGCACAGCTATGTTTCTTGCAGCTCTGTTCACAATAGCAAAAAGCTGGAACCAGCCCAGGTGCCCCTCAACTGATGAGTGGATAGAGGAAATGTGGTACATGTATACAATGGAGTTCTATGCAGTGGTAAAGAGGGACAACGTCATGAACTTTGCAGGTAAATGGATGGAGCTAGAAGACATTATGTTAAGTGAAGTAACATAGTCCCAGAAAAACAAAGGACAAATGGTGTCCCTCATATGTGGATGCTAGTGCCAATAACCCAGATATAAATATTTCTCATGGAGAGGGATGCATAGTAAAAGAACAACAACAGAAAGACTGCATCAGAAAACTGTCTGAAATGGTGAAACGGGAAGGGCGGGAGGGGCGGGAGAGGGACACGGGTGATATTCAATTAATGCATATTTAATTGACGTGAGTTCAACAAGTATCCAGTTTTACCCATTGTCTACAGGTTACATGGTGTTTTAGGACTCAGTAAAAGTAAATATGTGAATATTAAACAACATTGGTTTACAGGCTCTGATAAAAACGGTAATGCACCTGAGTTAAATAGAGATATAAATTGCTGTTGTCCATGTTTGTTCTACATAAAATCTGTATAACAATAACTTTGGGATTGGCACATAGAAATATTCTCTATAATTTTTCTGTTTTACGGTATCACCTTGTAGCATTCTCTTTCACCTATAAAATGATTTAATGAAAAAATTAAGTTTGCTTCCCAAGTTAAACACATACAGTCACCCAAAACAGCATGGGTGAATTTGATGAAATCTGTGCCTTGACTCCACCCTATAGGTATGTATAATACAACTGCCTGCTGGAGACTCATGGGTCAAAAACAAAAACCTAAAAAAAATGGGGGGGGGTACAGATAGAAACCTTTTTTGTCAAAAACCTTGCAATTCAAGTCTTAAAACTAACTACGGGAAAAGATTTGTATGTTCCAACAGGTCAAAATGTCACCAACTTAATGGCTGAGAAATAAAAGATACAGCTTTGCATTGAGTAGGATGTACTAGAAAGTGCCAGCAGAAAGTTGGCCAATCTGAACATTGAAAGGAAGAGAAGCCTCAGATTGCTACAAACATCAAATCCCTCTGTGGATCCTACTTGTAACAACTATGCATAATAGGTCCTAACAAACTTACCTTCTAGGTGCTGCAAAGGTTTTAATAGGAGAGACTTTCTTACCCCCCCCCCCATAGAACAGGAGAAATATGATGATGATGTCATTCTCCAACTGTAAATTGGAGACATCTATTATAGAGGTAATCTCTTATAAAACCGGTAAAACTGCCTTTTTTAATTGACTAACAGACATAGGAACTGTGAAAAGGATTATTCTCTATTCAGAACCAAAGATAATACTAAAGTCTCCTTAAGCTATGCACTTAAGCAAAATATATTAATACAGGAGCTCTGACATCAGCAATGGATTATTCTACCAAGGTGATGTTGGCCAGGGGATCCAAGCCCCCACAAAAGGTAAAGGCTCCTTGCCTCTAAACTGGGATACTTGCAAGAAGAGAGACGATAAGGCCCTGTTGTCAAATACCTGATGTTAACATGGGAAAGATGTATTGAGACCACACATGCAAGTGTACAGATGGTCTCTGGAATACCAGAGAGTGTTACCAAAGGCCACTAAACCAATAAAGCAAATATGGGTCTCCTTGAATCAAGCAAGACTCCTCCGTCAGCATCAGCTACACCTCACCTGCTTGGAAATACTGTGTAGCAGAGGCAGCCATATGCCTGTATATCCCAAATCTAATTGGCTATTGGCTCTCTCCTTGGAGGAATAACCCACGGCTGATGCCGCAAGCTTACACCCTCTAATGGTCAGGAGATGTTATAAGCCACAGTAAGACCCTGTCTTATTTAACAGAAAAAAATGTAATTCATGGATTAACATACCATCCAAACATCTCTGTCTATACCAAAGTAACCTCCCATAAGAATTAATACTGTTTAAATACCTATATGTCTAATTGCTTGTGCTTCATTAGTAGGATCGAAAGGTTATTCCTGGACAAACTGTCAGCCCATGAAAGGAAACAGCCAGAATTGACCAGAGTCCAAGACAACAGCTCCAGAGAAAGTAGACTGTTTTGCTTCTCATCCACCTGTGCCCCTTTTCTAAGCCTAGGGAACAATCTGCGGAAGAGGGGTCATGGTAGAGTATAAGGGCTGAGATTAGGGTGAATGGTGAACTTACGCCATAGTAGTAAACCTGGACTCACTTCATGTGACCCACTTGCATTGAACTTATCAAGCTCGCCCCCCGCGGGCTGGTTTGGTACCATTTAGTGGCTCGTATGGTTTCTGGGCACACAACCTGCTTGCTAAATTTCTGGTTTTACTATGGAAGGATTGCTTGTATTCATAAATTATAACTTATTGATAAAAATCGAAATAATAAAAACATGGAGAAAGATGCAGGAACAGTTATGGCAGAATGCATATCTGGGATTGGGTGGGGTGGAGTGGGGGAAGGGAAGGGGATTTATACCTGAACTGAATTGGAAAAAAAAAAAAAAAAAAAAAAAAAAAAAAAAAAAAAAATAATAATAAATAATATAATAATATTTAATTATAATAAGTATTCACTATGTAGTGAGAAATTTACAGCTATAATATATTATGTTGAGATATATACAGCAAAGCACCAGTACATGAATAGATAAATTCTTTATGTATCTAATATGAATAATAAGTAAATATCTAAATAAATAAACCAAATTCCTATAATGCTCCAACCCGCATGATCCCAGCCCGACAGGGTCAAGTCTAGAGTGGACCTCTATTTTGATCAACTTGATTGAACAAACAACCTGTCACCCCCCACTGATGGTGGGACTGTGGGGGTTTGGGCACAACAGTCTATAGATTGGTTTTGCACGAAGGATGCTTATACTCATGGATTATCACTTATAGCTAAAAAATGAAAAAAAAAACCTGAAAGATGCAGGACAGTTATGGCAGAATACATGATCTGGGATGGGGTGGGGGTGGGGGGGGAAGGGAAAGGGAAATATGCCTGATTTGAATTGGAAAATGATGTACTAAATGCACAAACCATCAATAAAAATTAAATTAAAAAAAAGATCCAGGGTTGTAAAAATAAAACTGAGTTATTCCCCCATGGAATTTCTCCTGGCTCATTATTGAGTCCATCCTCCCCCCCTCTCTCCTGGCTTCCCAGTACCTTCTCTCTCTCCCCCCTCTGCTGCCACAGGATACTCAGAGCACCCAGCTGGCTGGCCCAAGCTGAGTTGGGAAATCTACAGACAGCCACTGATAGCAGATCAGGGAGGAAGAATATCATAATGCCACATGTAAACTACTACTAAGGAATGGCTAAAGAACCCTGTTCTCAAAAGCAAGACAGAGGATGAAAAGGTGAATGAAGTCGTTGGATGGCCTAGTGGTTAAGAGTGCCAACTGCTCTTACAGAGGACCCGGGTTTGATCCCCAGCACCCACGTGGTGGCTGAGAACAGTTTGAAACTCCAATTCTAGGACAACTCCAGTTCCAGGGGAGTCTGACACCCTCTTCTGATCTCCGCGGCATTGCACGACACGGGTGCACAGACCTGCATGCAGACAGTACATTCATACACGTAGAGAAAAATAAATAAAAAGTTTTTAAAAAATATTAAAAGAAAGAAAAGGTGAAGTCATTATTAAAGCATATGTATGATCTGCACAACAGATTATTAATGAATGCAACTTGGGTAATCTTTTTCTTTTCACTTTATGTGTATAGGCGTAGCAAGGACTGTGTCTGAAAGATTGTCCTTGGACATCAATTGCCTTCTTCCCACACTGGGGGGTCAGGGGGGATGCTTGTGAAAGACTATGAGCTTGACTGTATGAGGAGACAGAAGAATCCCCTATGCTTCCCAAGCAGCCAGTTGACCTTGGCTGTATGACCGGGAGGGGCTAAGGGTTTATAAGCCAATGTTGTCATGAGGCTGCCTCTGTCTCATTGGCTGCTGGGAGGTAAAGTGGTCCATGGCAGTCGGACAGTTTCCTGTGAAACTATGAAGGGGGCAGTGGCCATATTTCTGTAAGTAACCCCCTCACCTATCACTTTTTTGGCTAGCACAAATAAAGTATTTAGGATTATCCAAACTGTAGTTTGGGGAATTTGTACATCAGTTTGCCTTTGTAACCTGGGGAAGAGGGGGCTGGACACCCACTCCCATGCCTCCCAGAGGGGATTTTAGCAACAATGAATATACCATCTATATGAGTCTAAGTGCACCTAAGTCATGCAATACCTATAGAGGTCAGAAGTTATTAAGAGTCCCCTGGAACTGGTGTTAAGGATGGTTGTTAGCCACCATGTAGATGCTGGCAATTGAACCTGGTCAAAATGTGCTCTTAACCTCTGAGCCATCTCTCCAGCCCCAGAGAATCTTGTAATTAAATGTTTTCCTTAGAACAGATCATTTACTCTGTAGCTCTCACTGACTTTGAACTAGCTAATTAGACTTGGGTGTCCTCAGACTCACAGAGATCCTCCTGCCTCTGCCTCCTGAGTGCTGGCACTAAAGGCAAGTACCATTGCACTCAGCATTTTTTATTGCATTTATTTGATGGTGTGTATATGTGTGTTTGCAGATGGAACTCAGAGGATAATTTGTTAGACTAAATGCCAACATCTGGGTCCTGGGAATGAACTCAATATCACATGACACTCAGGCTTGGTGTTGAGTGACTTTACTGGCTGAGCCACAAGATTAACATTTTGAAGTCATACTCTGGGTGTGAATTGGGTAATGTGGAATTTCAGATCTGATTGTGAGAATTAGAACAATGCTTTTACCTGATTTCTCATGTTGATTTTTTCTTGAGAATTGATGGGATGCTTGTTTCACACAGGACAGGATCTTTTGCCACAAAAGGGACAAGGTTCATGTTTTAAGACTATATATTTCACAAGAGAATTGCACATTTTTTTGGTTTCATTTTGGTTCTTGAATAGGATCTCCCTGTGGTCTGGAACTGACTGGCTTGTAATTCATTATGTAGACCAGGCTGTCTGGATCTCATGGATATCCTCCTGCCTAAAGTAGTGCACCAACTTAGAATTATTAATGTAGTGCGTGTTTCATCTTCGTGGAACCCAATACACCATTACAATATTTACCAATAAGGGAGAAGGTTTCTGAGAAGTTAACATCCCCAGCCCCTCAGACATACATAGAAAAGTAAATGTGAAAAATAAAGTGTAAGCCAGGAGTGGTGGCGCACACCTTTAATCCTAGCACTCGGGAGGCAGAGGCAGGCGGATCTTTGTGAGTTCAAGGCCAGCCTGGTCTACAGAGTGAGTTCCAGGACAGCTGAGGCTACAGGGAGACCCTGTCTTGAAAAAGACCAAAAAAAAAAAAAAAAGAAAAAGAAAATGTGATACAAACATATGTACTGTGTATCTGCCCGAGCATGTTGGGTATCTGTAAGGAGACATTAAAAGCATCAATCCTCTTGTATATGTAAAGATTGCTTTAGCCTTAATGGGAAAATAAATATGACATTTAAAGTAGTTTTCCTCAGGTGCCCTTTGTACTATCTTCCAATTTATATTTAAGACACATAAGTCATAGAACCAAATTTGGACTTGGAAATTTTCACACAGTTTGTCATCAGTAATGGTGATGTTTGTATGTCCATTTTGTGAGCATCAGGCATAATCTAGATCTGCAATAAAAACACCATGATTTTTACTATGAAGAGGTAAACATAAATAATTACATCCTGATGTTTGTGACTTTCATAGTATTCCATTGTGCACATTGCTGTACTGGCTCTTCATTTTGGGCTTTCTGAGGTTTATTCACACTTCTGGATAGTTGTGGTCTATGACCTTAGAAACAAACCTCATAGTTCAATATTCTTCATTCACAAAATTCTAAATAAATACTTATCTCTTAAATTTATATTATCTTTAAAACTTAAGGAAAAATGTAGGTATATAAACAAAATTCTAGTGTTAGATAACTTAGGTCATTTTACCCATGGGAATCTATGAGTGTAAACTCACAGTGACTTGAGAGTTTATTGCTACACTTTCATCTTCTGTGTGGAACCTTTGTACAATGATAAGTCTGTTGTTTATTACTGCAAACAGAGAGATGGGTTAGACTATTATAATGAGCAAAAGAGAGTATCACTAGAACTTCCTCTTCTGGCCCTGTGCACACCGTGGAGGAGAAAGACAATATTAATTATAATTCTACATAGAGATCGGGTACTCCTGGTGGCAAATCACAGACTGAGTACAACTTTGAATCTCAGAAGAGTCAATGATAATTCTATTGCACCAGATGTAAACACTACCTTAGTAATTAATACTCTCACAGGGACACATCCTAGAGGGAGGAAGTCCTAAAGAAGAGAATATTTTTCTGTAGCTATAATAATGAATTTTCTCAGAAAACTTAGCTTTGAAATAGAAATTCTCATTTGAGTTCGGTAATGCTATAGAGACTCATTTAATCCTTACTTTTTATTAAGTAATGAAAACCTTTTGAAAAAAAAAAAAACAAATAAAAATGACATTCAACTCTCCCATGTAACTCTTCTAGCGCATTATAATGGAGATTGTACTGATGTCCATAACTTGCTTTATTCTGGAAAGTTTGATCTTCAAGACAGTGATAAAGAAGGTGACAATTCCTCCAGTTGAACAAAGGTGAGCATTGAATAGTCATTGTCTTGACAATTTCTGAGTGCAAAAGATGTATAAATCATGAATGCTAGAAAAAGCCCCTTATAACATTCTCTTTTCAGACTTAATTGTTAGTAAAGATTAAGAAAAGAAAGTAAAGTATGTTCAGAGACACTGAGACGTCTATTTGCATAATTTATGTACAAATACACAAACCATGAATCAGGGATGGGGAAGTAGAGATTCCTGAAAAGTAGCATGACCAGTTGGGGCTCTTTGAATGGCTTGTCCTGTGTCCTTGGACCCCAGCTTAGAAACATATAATTCTATCTATCTCTGGAGTAAAAGATGCATTAATGTTATGTTTGGCTCTTTTTCTTACAGAATCAACTCATGAAGCAAGTGGTTATGGAGAACCACAGTTCCGTGTCTGAGTTCATTCTTATGGGACTAACAGATGATCCTGAGCTCCAGTTGCCCCTGTTCGTGCTGTTCCTGATGAACTATGCAGCCATCGTGCTGGGAAACGTGAGCTTGATGAGTCTCATTTTTCTGAATTCTCACCTTCACACTCCCATGTACTTTTTTCTCTGCAATCTGTCCTTCATTGATTTCTGCTATTCTTGTGTTTTTACCCCCAAAATGCTGATGAGTTTTATTTCGGAGAAGAACACCATTTCCTTCACAGGGTGCATGACTCAGCTCTTTTTCTTCTGCTTTTTTATCAATTCTGAGAGTTATGTGCTGACTGTCATGGCCTATGATCGCTATGTAGCCATCTGTAAGCCTTTGCTTTACAAAGTTGTCATGTCACCTAAGATATGCTGTCTATTGATATTTGTTTCATACTTGATGGGATTTTCTATCGCCATGGTCCTCACAGGTGTTATGTTGAGGCTCAGCTTTTGTGATTCTAACATCATCAACCACTACATGTGTGACATCTTCCCTGTCCTTCGGCTCTCCTGCAGCAGTACCTATGTCAATGAGCTTGTGAACATTGCTGTGGTGGGTACAGCTATTGTTTTATGTAGCCTTGTTATCTTAGTATCCTATGTCATGATCCTCCTAAATATCATTCAGGTGTCATCAGCAAAGGGTTTGTCCAAAGCCATGGGAACTTGTGGGTCTCACATAATAACAGTCAGTCTGTTCTATGGATCTGGGCTCCTTGCATATGTAAAGCCACCTTCTGCTGAAACTGTGGGCCAGGGGAAATTTTTCTCAGTGTTTTATACTTTTTTGGTGCCAGTGTTGAATCCTCTCATCTACAGCCTCAGGAACAAGGATGTAAAACTTGCTGTGAAGAGAACCATGAAGAGAATCACAAACTGAATGAATGGGTAACAGTTCCCCTATCCCTGTGACCTCTGGTTTGACATTTTTTTTTTCTCTTATCTCTAATCTTTTTCATCAGCTGGGTTCTATTATTTTTCTTCTCATCATCTTTTTATACTGTGAGCATGATTTCTACTTTAACAACCATTGTCTTCTTGCCATGCAATATACCTTGCTTTTGCCAGTTTTTAGACTTGAGTCATCCTTAGTTTCAGTATGGTTTCAAGACAGTGGTCATTGTCTATATTAGATTATAACCCTCTTTGCTACCTTACCTTACTTAACAGCAATTCTATGCACTAATTTTTCTTTTGTCTTTTAATTTTTAAAATAGTTCCTTGAGAATCAAATGCAATGTATTTTGATATTTGCCCACCCCTTCCCTGCTTCTTCAGTGTCAACTTCCCCTTTATCTACCCACTGAATGTCATACCCTTTAAAAAAATGGTGTCCCTGGATCCCCAGAGAGAGTGGACTGTTTTACCTCTCATTCACCTTGCCCCTTTTCTAAGCCTAGGGAACAACCTGCGGAAGAGGGGGCGTTGTAGAATGTAAGGGCTGCGATTGGGGTGAATAGTGAAACTACAGCAATGTAGTCTGGACACTCATTTGATCAACTTGATTGAACAAACAACCTGTCACCCCCCACTGGATGGTGGGGCTGTAGGTGTTTGGGCACAACAGCCTGCAGATAGGTTTTGCATGAAGGATGCTTGTACTCATGGATTATCACTTATAGCTAAAAATGAAAAAAAAAAAAACTGAGAGAAAGATGCAGGACAGTTATGGCAGAATGCATGATCTGGGATGGGGTGGGGGTGGGGGGGAGGGAAAGGGAAATAAGCCTGAACTGAATTGGAAAAATGTATGAAATGCACAAAGCATCAATAAAAACTAATTAAAAAAATGGTGTCCCATCTCTTCTGCCCAAATAATATCTAGTATGTACTCATCCACTGGAGGTAGGGAGGTAGTCAACCTACTAGGGGTCACATTCTTAAGGAAAATTGACTCTCTCTCCTTCCTAGCAGCTACCCTATGCCAATAGATCCTCTCTTAAGGACAGAACATTGTGTCCACCTCCCCACTCCATGCTGGGGTATTGTCTGCCTTGAAATGGCCCAAGTTCTGTTCACAAAGTCACAGTCTCTATGAGTTAGTATGCACACCTTCATAGTTATTCTTGGGAAAATGTCCACATTTCCTTTTTGTTGTCCTTTGCTGCTGACTTACCATTTTTTGATACCTTGTACACAATGATTCCTGGGCTGTAGAGAAATTATGATATAGGTGATCCATTTAGGCTCTGAATTCTGAAATCTTTTTTTCTGTTTCCCTTTACCAGTTGTGAATCTCCAGTTAATGCTATCTATTTCATAAAGAAGCTTCTCTGATGAGTTATGAGATTGCCCTAATCTAGGGCAATAATAAACCACTAGGTGGCAGTTCATATATAATTACCCAATAATGGGCCCCAAATTCCTCTATTAGTCATAACAGACTCAGAAATAAAAAGCCCAGAACTGGCAATGTGTAACCTCTTTTGGAGTTGTAGGCTAATGAGGTTCTCTGAATCCAAAATATATCAAGCTATTGTTTATGCTTTTAGTTATCCTCCAGAGTTAGACAGTAAGACACTATTGCTGAAGACACCACATAGTTGAGTCACAGAACATAAATAAATAAAGCTGGTGTGGGCTCTCTTTTATGGTGCTGGAAGGTTCTATACATGTCACAAGAGAAAAAGAGTAATTATCAATTAATAATTATCAATAAGTAATTATCGTATCCAGCTGTACTACCTGACAGCTACAATAATGACCAACCCCACATGACATCCCCATTGATGGAATAGTGGTATAGATGTACTGGAATAACCAAGCACTTTCTAATTGGATTTTAGGTTCATTCCACAAGATGAACCCTGAACCTGTACTTATTAGGGCCAAGGACCTCTGACTAGACAGGCCAGAAGCTACTGCTATTTCTTGTACCTGTTCTCACTCTGAGGACATCCATGTAGCTGTAAGCTTTATTTCTAATTACTGTGTTTCTTACTTTTCAGAAATTGCTTTTTGTATTTATTTATTGACTTTATGGTTTTATTACCTACAAATAGATTATCAAAAAGGATAAAATGAACCAAATTGTACTGTGGCACAATTGTCAAAATTCCATAATTATTCAGGGTTTTTGTGGAAATAACTCATTTACTAGTTCTTTATTTTCAAATCTGGAATTGATATTTATAACTTATTGGGATAAGGTTTGGAGCCAGTGTTAGGTCTCCTACTATGAGAAAGTTTCTCAAGCCCCTCAAGTATCATAATATGTCAGCAAATTGATATTATGTTATGAACAAATTTTAGCCATTTTTCTTATCTCTGATATGTAGATTTTGTTTATGACATTTTAAAGCATTACATGCATTATTGGCTGCAGAATGAAATATAAAAATAAGATTTAGCCTACTCCTTTGTTGCATGAAAAGGATCCTCCTTTGCAAAAAATAAATAGGGAAAAAAGATATTTTACATATGAAAAACTATTATGTATTAAGGTCAAGGCTTAGTAATAAAGGATTCTGTGAGATTTATTTCAAAGACCAGAGAAAACTCCCTTTATGTTTATTTCTATATCTATATCTATCTTTCTATATATGTTTCCTGTAATTGAGAAAATATCTAAGTGAATTTTGCAAGGACACACAAATCACCGTGCAGAACTTAGTTTCATATATATTGTTCATGTGGTGAAGAAATGCTTGGAATGGAAAAAGCAACGTGAAGAAGCAGAGGAATTCATAAAAGTTGTTTCCAATTATGGCAAAATTTTATATTCAATGAAGTTATGTGCTCAGCCCTGATGCTTGTAGTGGGGGGCTCAGGTATAAAGCTTTCAAGCCCATGTTCAATGCATGCATGCCTACAGGAGCCTCATATATATTAAAGTGGGACATGCAGGATGAGCTACAGAGTGGCATTTTATCTTGTTCTTTTCAGTAGTGATTGTTTTTATGAGTTGAAGGGACTGAGGATTTTGCTGAAGCCTTTCTGGTGAGTCATGAGTCTATTTCCATACTCTGTTAGATGAACAGAAAAGTGATTCATTCACAATATAATCAAATATTAACTTGCATTGTATAACATGTTCTCTTAATTTTTATGTTTGTATATTTATTTTACGTGCATGAATATTTTGCTTTCATGTCTGTAAGTTCACCCATGCATAAATTGCCCTTAGAGACCAGAAGAGGGTGTCAGATATCCTGGAATCAAAGCTTAGGCAAGTTGTTAACAGTAATATGGCTATTGGGAACCAAACCTAGTCTCCCAGCACTGAAGAGGCAACAGTGAGGCCCAACCTGATGCCCATTGGGTACCAGAATCATTAACTCCGCTAGCAGCCCATGGGATGTCTTGGTCTCACAGACCTCCTCTTTCTCCTCTTTATCTCTATACTACAGCTCTGTCTAGATTTTTGATGAGCCCTTTCTACAACTCACATGATGCAGCATATATTCCTATTTTGTTCCAATGTTTTATTTTTTGCTCTTGAAAAATTCATGGGATGCTGACAGATCAGCCTTACTTATTCTTGTCGCAGCAGAATCCTTAGGTAAGATTTTTTCCAAGTAGCCAGCCTGAAACGCCAATGGTGCAATGTGACATATGACTGAGTTGGACACAATAACTGAGATGCATGCTGGGGTTGGAACACCCTGTCTTAATTTTTAATCAGAAAAGAGAAAGGATCAGAGCTTCAAAGAATAATTCTTCAAACCTTTGACGAATGATTTGGGTAAACAGACATTACTCAGTGGGCAGTAAATATTGTTGATGAGATTTGTAGTTTCATATTTATGTTTACCCTGAATATATAGATGTTGCTTCCTGATATTGATATTTTATCTTCATAAATCAACATAATTCAGCCTTTATTTTTAAAAGCTTAGTTAATATATCAGTTTATTTACTTACCATTATAAGAATGAAATAATTGTAGTGCAAAAATAAAATAAGAAATATGGGCAAACTCTACACATACTAATAACAAATATGTATATAATACCAGAGATCATCCAATTGTTAATTAATGAATTTAATTCATTATCTAAATTCTTGTATCTAATTTGCTTTTCAGATTAACTTTTAAAAACAAAGGTTTATATTTTAGGAATTAATATTATTATGTTGATTTCATTAAAATATTAATTCATTTCATTCTCCCAGGACAATACAAGCAATTGGATATGTAAAATAATTCTATTTACTTCATAAAACTGAACAATGTTATTTGCTGATTTGTTCTTCCCAGGCTATACTACTGATTACATCATAAAACTCAGACCACATTTTATATCTGTTACTACTAAATTGTACTCATTTTTTAGATGAGCAATAAGGCTTTATAGATAAGATTATATACATTTATCTTTATGAGTTTAATAAATATTGTATGTTTATTAAAATTTTGAATTTACTTTGTTATTTGGCCTCATAAACCTGTCAAGGCTAGATAAAGTTTTGGTGTGTTTGTCTTCATTTTTGTGCTTGCCTCCTTTCCATTTTGATAACTGTGTAGATAAACCTGTTGATTTAGGGAGAACAGAATGTGTAGGAGGAGATGAGTCTTTCTACTGTTTTGAATGTCTAGCCTACAAGCACGGATGAGTGTAATTATTCATTAAGGGAAAGCTGTAGAACCAGAAATGAGAGAATAATTGAAGAGCTAAAACCTTGTCAAGACCTGTTCAATTACACATAACTGCTCTCTTTTTTTTTTTCTATTTAAATGTAAAACATATGTCATACTCCAAAGGAGACCTGGGTTAAGTAGACCTTTTTGTTTGACCCCAAAATGGACACAATAATCAAATAGGTCAGATGGCAAAATCTAGTTGGTTTGGGTTACTGGACCTAGATATCTTTTAAAATTCCATGTACACTATGAAATAAGTAATTTGGGCTACTTAATAATGTATAAATTACATGATCACTCACTCATAAGCCAATTGGTACCAAAAATGATATAAAAATACAAGTACATGTACATAAAAATCACAGCTATACATAACAAAATCAAGACAGTACAACTTTTGTTTACATTTAATATGTGTCAATTTTAAGTTAGCTTTGATTAACAGGGTAGCCTCGACTCTACCTGTGGCTCAGCTGGGCAAGAACTTGTTAGAACAGGCTGGGCTTCATCTAAGAGATATCATCCTTCATCTGTGTCTCCAAGTGCTGTGATTAGAGGACTGCCTTCCCAATTGCCCCTGGCCCAATTCTGTACTCCTAAGCATATAACATTCCTTATGAAAATGCAGAACACCGTGAACATATCATTGTATAGCATAAACTAGCCATTGATAGTTCAATAAATATCCAATAAAGGAAAATGGTAACAAGCACCTCCATGCACCTCTGCAGGACTCATGGACTACAGTCACCTTACCCCAGTATGAATGGCCAAGATTAGGAAAACAAATGAAACCAAATGTTGGAGAGGTTCTAAAGAAAGGAGGATACTCTGGCTTTTTCCTTTCATGGGCTGACAGTTTGTCCAGGAATAACCTTTCGATCCTACTAATGAAGAACAAGCAATTAGATATATAGGTATTGTAGGGGTTTGGGCACAACAGCCTGCAGATAGGTTTTGCATGAAGGATGCTTGTACTCATGGATTATCACTTATAGCTAAAAATGAAAAAAAAACTGAGAGAAAGATGCAGGACAGTTATGGCAGAATGCATGATCTGGGATGGGGTGGGGGTGGGGGGGAGGGAAAGGGAAATAAGCCTGAACTGAATTGGAAAAAATGTATGAAATGCACAAAGCATCAATAAAAATTAATTTAAAAAAAAAAAAAAGAAAGGAGGATACTCATTCACTGCTGGTGGGAATGCAAACTCATGCAAGCCCTATGGAAAGCAGTGTGGAGAACTCTTAAAAGACTGAAAATGAACCTACTACCTGACCCAGTCATACCATTCCTGGGTATATGCTCACAAGACTCATCCTATCACAAAGACACATGCACATCTATGTTTATTGCAGCTCTCTTCACAATAGCAAAAAGCTGGAAGCAACCTAAATGTCCCTCAACCAACAACTGGATACAGAAAATATGCTACATCTAAACAATGGAGTTCTATGCAGCAATAAAGAAAGATGTCATCATGAACTTTGCAGGTCAATCGATGGAACTAGAAGATATTATGCTAAGTGAAGTAACACAGTCCCAGAAAAACAAGTGACATATGGTGTCCCTCATTTGTGGATGCTAGTGCCAAATCCCAAGTTGCAAGGCAAACTGAGCATCGTCTTTGTTATATTTCTTTTCTATATGAAAGCAGCAGTAATTAATCTACCACTTATGTTCAGATTTTGTAATATTGGTATATGGGAGGAGGATATGTATGCATATATTGAAGTAATATAAAATTAAGGGGGAAAAATGTGAAAAAAAGACAGAGAAAGATGCAAGACATGTATGGCAGAATGCAGGAACAGAGGTGGGGTGGGAGGCATGAAAAGGAGAATGTATCTAAATTGAACTGAGTAATGATGTATGAAATATGCAAAACATCAATAAAAAATCTAAAAAAAGGAAAATGGTCAAAATATGAAGGCGGTTGTGCATATTTAACACAGTACTCCTTCCCATTCCATTGTGCAATAGCAGCTGGAGCTGCTATTCTTTATGGCACTTTAGGACAGGACATTTGTTCTTGAAATTTATAATGAATTCTATTTATATTCCTCATGATAATTTGTATATATTAAATAAAGAAAGAAAGACATACATATTGTTGGGTCAGGTACCATCCAATGATCTCAGAAATTAACTTTATAGTTGAATGATCTTTACTCACAGAATATTGGAAGTTTATCTCCTAAATATATGTTAGCTTTGAAACTTAAGAAAAGTGTTAATATTAAAATAATGATGAAATAAAAAATACAATTACTAAAATAATAATAATAATAATAATAATAATAATAATAATAATAAAATGAGGTGAGTAAAGTAAAAAAAAATGTTTTAAAGGTAAAAGCCCAAATACCTATAAGCCATTGTGTCCATGGCAACCAAGGTAACATGGTTTACCCAGAATATCAGAACTTCTATCTTTGCATCTATAAGTGCTTTTATAAGACAAAGTAGTAAAAATCTACAACAGTAAACTTGAAAATATGTGGTCATAGTCCAAAAGATTTTATAATCGTTTCTGATTGTATATGACTTATATAATGCAGAAAAAGATCTGGTGAGATGGTTCACCAACACTGATGACCTATGTTCCCAGGAACCACATGCAGAAAAGACAGAATCAACTTCTGCAAATTTACTTGATTCCCAAGCATGAGCTCTAGCACCTGTGCACATGTGCAAGTGCACAAGCACACACACAAACTCATGCACACAAATACTACATTAATAAATAAATTTGATAAAAATAATGTAGAGAATTGAATAAGCATCAAATAAAGAACTTGGCAAAATGATTTTTACAAAACAGTTTGTAGAACAATGGGAAAATTATGATTGTTCTGCCCTGGAATAATTTTGTCTGTATTTCTTCTTGCTGGATTAGTTATTAAATAAGGCTATATTACAGGTAATACTCTTTCAGTTGTTGAAAAGTTAATTTTCATGCATTGCATTTGAATATTTATTATACCCAATATGATCTATTTTGTATGAACATAGGCAGATTATAGATTATAATTTATTAGTAAAAGTTGTCTGCAAATATTTTTGTCATTTGCTTTTTTTTTATTCTAGAGGATATCATTTCATTGAGGATTTGTATAAAAGACTTTTCTTGGTTCAATAGAATGGGGATGGGGCTGATGGAGTCACTGAATCTCTCCATTGTGGTTCCACATGTGAGGACAGCAGTCAGAAGTCCCTGATGTGCTGATATCACACACCTTACTAGAGAATTGCTGATTATTAACGCTTGCGTGCTTCTCCATCATTGCTCCCATAGTAGAAATCTAAACATTTCTGAATCATGTTGTATGTATACTTGGTTTTGTAATTACATCCATGGTTTATTTTGAGGCTTTTACAAACATGCTTTTTTGGTGTAACTGTAGTTTTTGAAGGTCAAAACCTTGGTTCCCTTACCCATTTCTGGTCTGTCTTCTTCCCATGAAGGAGTACCCATTGTACTAAATATGCCTTTTTTTAAATCTCATCTTTGTCTTTTTTAGTTTTTTAAAACAATATTGGAAAACACAAATATCGTTTTGTGTGAAGAAATGCAGTAAAATATGAATATAGTTGAAAAAGTGGGAGAACCCAAAAAACTTTTTGATCAAACACATTGTGATGAGATTGAAAATTGAACCATGCAGTGATAGAAGAGTATTTGCAAATATATATATTTGATAGTGCACTTGTTTCCACAATATGTAAAAGTAGTTAACTCTCAACAAGAAAAGAAGAAAATATCATTATTAAGAAATGGGCCTTTCTCTTCTATGTGGTATGAGAGTATATCCCACCCTTTGGGAGAGTGAGAGAGGAAGAATTTAAGTTTGTTTGTAATAGGTTACATATAGATATTTTGTCTCAATTCTAAAGGAAATGTCTATTTATATAGGCATACTACTAAAAAAAAGCTCATTGGACAACAATCACTTGAACAAGTGCTAAACTTCATTTTCACAATAAAATTGCAGAGTAGCTGGGTGGAAGCACATAGTCCAGGAGGTCCACAACTTGTCCCAGTGGGAGTTGTAGACTCAGGAAGGGAATGGAAACAAGAAAGGGTTCACAGGCCTTAAGCTCCACCACTTGGTCTGGAAGAAATCTGGGAGTCTGGGAAGTCACAGCTGACCTGTAAAAGAGGTGCACAAGCTCTGAGTTCAAAAACCACAGGGGAAAAGCCCTGAACTCAGGGAAGAGGATTGGGTTCTAATGCTGGTGGAGTCCCACTACATGTATTGCAATCAGGGGAAGAAAGATCAGGCTGGAGTTTACCCAAGACATGGTTATCAAGCCATGAAAGATCACATTAGAAAGCAGGAGAGGGGAAAATAAGCCAGGGGTGCACTGATCCTTGTATAGGGACCATTAGCAGATGGTAGCAGGCTTGAAAAGCAACTTATGAATAGAAGCTGCTGCTCTCAATTCCAGTCCTACAGGACTTGTTTCATACATCTTAAAAATAAGTCCTCACCTGAACATGTACATACCTCCATTGAAAGAAGAATGGTGAGTTGAGCAAAAAGAAATAACAACTCAACGAACACATAGATACAGATGAGCAAGTCCCAGTCAGTTCAGAAAGAGAGGCAACATGAGAGCCCACCACATTTCCTTTCAGAATTTATTAAACCGATAGTAGTGGCTGTCAATAATAATGACATGGAAGACACTGAATTCAAGTGATTGATTATACCTATGTTCAAACAAGAAGAAAATATGAATATCCTCTAAGGAATTTAAAAGGAAGTCGATCTAAGGTGTAAAACAAAGTTAAATAAAGAGATAGAATCTCTGAGGAAAAACTGAAATGATTCTGGAAATGAAAACTTCAGTAAGAAACCTCAGTGGACAAAGTTATTAATATGATGCATCTCATTGACAACTAAGCCTCCGGGCTCAAAAACAAAGTAAGGAATTGGATGACTCAGCAAAAGTCAATGATAAGTGTATAAAGAACATGATTGGAACATAGCAGAGCTTTGGAACAGTGTGCAAAAATCAACCCTTGAACTGAGTGCATACATGTTGGAGATAAACACCATACTGAAGAGACTAGGCATATTTTCATTAAACATATACTAGAAAACTTACCAAATCTAAAGAAAGAGCTTCCCATAAAATAGTCCTACAGAACAGTAACTATTCAGAAACTGAACAGAAGCTCCCCATGACATTAAGTTAGAGTTAAAACACCAAATGTACAGACAAATCAAAACATGTTGAGAGCTGCAAGATAGAAAGTTCAAATCAATTATTAAGACAGGTCCATCAGAATAAGACCTATTAGATAGAAAATTTGAAATTCAGAGGTGCCTAAAATGGTATATTCCAAGTTCTGAAAGACTACAACTACAGACCCACCATACTCCATCCAGCAAAACCATCTATTAAAATTAAAGGAAAACAACAGCTTTGACAATTAAAAACACACAAAAGAATGTATGACAAAGAAGCAAACACTGAAAATGTTCCTGGAAGGAATTGTTCACACTGAAAAGAAAGCATAAATACACTCAAAGGGTTTCAAAGGATACACATGGAATTCTAGAAGAGTTCATCAAAATTGGTCACATAAAAAGCAATAGGAAATCAAGAAAATTACTGGAATGAACAGAGAAATTACAATAAATCTGAATATAAAGTGTCTCAATTCCTTAATAAAAAAGATGAGGGTAGCAGAATGTATTGGAAAGTAGGATATATCATTTTTCTTACTTGTAAAAACACATTTCACCATAATTGGAAGTCACCCACCATAGGGTAAAAGTATGTAAAAAGATATTCTAAAAAAACATGACATAAGAAAGAAGGAACTGTAGATAATCTAATATCAAATCCACACTAGTTAGAAGAGATAAGGAAGGACCAGGTCACCCAATTTCATAAAATAATGAACGGTAGGTTTTAAACTACAAATTAACAACAAATGAATGATAATGTTTGAGTCCAATACCCAACTCTCATCAACAGACTTGCCATCCAAACAGAAACTGAGCAAGGAAACATTTCATTTGAACAATCTAATATCCAAAATTCATCTAGTAGACATATATAGAACATATTTCCCCAGACACTTTGAAATAATGTTCCTGGCTGTTCATAGAAATTATCCCCCAAAACGACTACATATTAGGGCAAAAATACAGGAAAATTGAAATAATTTCCTCTATTCTACCTAACCACAATGAAATAAAGCTAATATAATGAAATATAGATAATATAAAGTATACAAACTATGGAAACTAAACAACACACTATTGCATGATAATTTGGTCAAGGAGAAATAAAAGAAATAAAATATTGCTAGAGTTAAATGAAAAACAATATACCAAAATAATTGAGACACAGTGAAGACAGTCCTATGAGGAGCAGTTAGAGTAATGGTTGGATCGAAAGATCCAAAATTAATAACGTAAAGACTTAACGCCTTGGAAAACAAAGACAAATTGGATCCTCAAGTAGTGCAGAGGAATAAATAATCAAAATCAAAGAAGAAATTAGTGAATCATAATCAACAACATAGAAAACAAAATACAAAGAATCAATGGAATAAAAAGTTGATTCTTTGAAAAAGCAATCAATGCTGACAAACGCTTAGCCAATTTAAAAATCCAAGAGAAAGGAAGACCCAAAATAATGAAACTAGAAATGAATATGGAGATATTATAACAGACACCCTCAAAATTTAGAAAATTATAAGGACACATGTTGAAAGTTTCTATTTCTCTATATTGGAAAATCTAGAAGTAATTGATCAATGTCTACATACAGCAATATACAAAAATTAGTCCAAGGAGAAACAAATGTATTAAAGAGGTCCAAAGCCAGTGATGATATTGAGGTACCAGTAAATAGTTTCCTAAATTATAAAAACAATTTAAAAATGCCAGGACTATGAGAATTCACTACAGAATTTTAGAAAAACTTCCAAGAAGAATTAACATCAATACTAGTCATACTATTCCATGAAATAGAAAGTTAATGAAGGAAACCAAGCTCTTTTTATAAATCCAGAATTACTCCAATGCCAAAACTAGTTAATGATATAGCACACTGGTACAGATTTATCTCATTGATGAACATAGATGCAAAAATTCTCAATGAAACACTGACAAAATGTTTTTTTTTTATTTATTTCTGTATGTGTATGATTGTACTGTCTGCATGCAAGTTTGTGCACCCGTGTCGTGCAATGCCGTGGAGATCAGAAGAGGGTGTCGGATTCCCCTGGAACTGGAGTTCTCCTGGAATTGGAGTTTCAGACGGTTCTCAGCCGCCATGTGGGTGCTGGGGATCAAACCTGGGTCCTCTGTAAGAGCGGTCGGCGCTCTTAACCACTAGGCCATCTCTCCAGCCCCTGACAAAATGTTTTTAAGATCACATGAGAAATACCATTCACTACATTTGCCTGTTACAATTTTTTATTGAGATTTTATCCAAAAATTTTCAATGAGTCTTAATTGAGTTTATAACTTCTTCTCCCTTGGCACCCTCCCCCCAGAGTTTACTCATTCTGGCATTGGTGCTAAGGTCCATTGTGCCAAACTAATCTCAATTGCCACTCCTCAGTTCTAGCTTATCTCCTGAGCTCTAGTCAATCTAGTCGGTCTTCCTCTCCTGAACACCATCTGCTGCCAATATTTCTTCAGCCAGGATTGGGCTCTGGTACCCATTTCTGCAGTATTGTACTGGCATTTTGTCCAGCTGAGCTTGTCTGGGTCTTGTGCATAATGATACCAATGTTGAGGGCCATAAGAATTGGGTCCTAGGAGCTTGAAGGATTCATTTCTGTTTGGTCTTGCACTGCCTCTCTGACTCTTACAACCTTTGTGCTCCCTATTCCAGGATGTTCCCTGAGATCTGGGTGCATGAAGTTGAATATAAATGATCTGTCCATGGAATCACACTCTATACTCCTGATCTTCATAGTTTGGCCATTCATACCCTGGTCTCCTGTTGCATGGGGGAACTTCCTTAATGAGAGTTAAGAGGTAGTTAATGCACACACTCTATGTACAGCTGCCCAGGTGGGTTTCTGGCTTGCAGGCCTTTGGCGGGCCACCCCAGCAGCTGCTAATCAACACTAGACCTGCAGAGAGGAAATGCATGATACTGGCAGAAAAAAGACCTGTTGACCAATGGAACAAAACTGAAGATCCAAACTTGAGCACATACAATTTCAGCCATCTCATATTTGACAAGGGGGCCAAGAAGACACAATGGAGAAAAGACAACATCTTCAGCAAGTGGTGTTGGCAAAACTGGATCACCACTTGTAAAGAATGAAATTAAACCCCTACCTCTCGCCCTGTACAAAAGTCAACTCCAGATGGATCAAAGACCTCAATGTGAAACCCCAAACTCTGAAGGCAGAAAAAGTTGGCAGCAGACTGCAAGATATAGGCATAGGAAAAGACTTCCTAAATCGGACAGCAGCTACGCAAGAATTAAGGTCGACAATTGACAAATGGGACCTCATTAAACTCAAAATCTTCTGTACATCAAAAGAAACAATCAAGGAAGTGAAGAGAAATCCCACAGAGTGGGAGGAAACCTTCACTGCAGATACATCTGACAAAGCATTGATTTCCAGAATATATAAACTACTCAAAAAACAAAGAAAAAAGAAAACAAATGACCCACTCAATAGATGGAGCAAAGAACTGAACAGAGACTTCACAAGTGAGGAATTAGAGATGTCTGAGAAACACCT